>OY776276.1:52991047-53061047 GCA_963675445.1 Linnaemya vulpina | reverse complement strand
TAAATGTACATATGTATAGGTTTAAATATATTGTTATTGTTCACATATTTTGAGTTCAATTAAAATTTGTTTTAAAGTTTCTGAAATTTGTTGATTAATATGTGTATATATATGTATATACATATGTTTATATGCATGTTGAATGTATATGCTTATGTAAAACATATGTATATATAAATATGTATGTATATATACATATGTAAAGTTAAGAAATGTTTAGAGAAAAATATTTTTGAATTATATATACATACATGTACATACACATAACGTTTAATATTTTGTTATATCTCTTTCAAAAATTTTTTAAATTTATATAAATTTGTTTATAAACTTCTTGAATTTGGTTTTAAGATATGTATATATAAATAGGATTGAAAATTAATTTTAGAAATGTTTCTTTTTTAAGTATATATGCATGTATAGACTTAAATTGTTTATTATTGTTCCTATATTTTAAATTTTATAAAAAAATTTTGTTTCAATCTTTTTGTATTTTGTTGACAAATAATTTTCATATATTTTGTTTCATAAACAAAAATAATTTTTTCACATCAAATAAAACACAAATTCTCTGAAGAAGTCGCACAAAGGAGTGACGAAATATTGAAACACAATTTATAATTTTATTAAAAATAAAGAGATCTTAAGCTTAAAAATATTAGTCCATATTATTAATAAGAGAATGTCAAGAAACTAGAAGAATTAAAAAGTTCAAAAGCACACAATAAATCAAAAGAATACGAGAAGGAAAATATGAGCTACAGCATGTTTAAAAAGAATAGTGAAGTCAGAGGCCTTATTAATAGATTCAAGACCATGAGTAATAAAATTATCAGGACCAAATCCACAATCACATTTTTGATACGTTGCAGAAATTTGGGCATCATACCAAAATTCATTTCAAGATCAACACAAAATATATCAGGTATTTTCAAATTGGAGGGAGTTCCGCCAATATAGAGGATAATTATAGGTATACAAATGACATACACAACAAAATTTTAAAATATACACTAAAACAAAAACATGAACTATTGAAGCAATTTCAAAGTGAGATAAATGTAATTAAAATAAATTTGAGTAGATATCTTAATGGAATAGAATTAGAAAATTTCTTGCAATATGAAGATAGATTAACCATAGCATTAAATGAAAAGATAAAAAGAATTCATAAGAAGAAATTTTATTATTTAAAGAACTTACAAAGAGAGGAATTGAGAATAATATTTAATAACAAATGGTTTATAAATAAAACTAGTTGTGATATACCAATAGACGTACAGTGGATCCATTCATTAGGACCAAAACATGCATTACCTACTAAGAGAGAAGAATTTCCAATGTTACAAATGTTAGCAGATGGAGAAGATCTAGTTCAAACTAAAATTGATAGTGAAGAGTAAGAAATATGCAGAAAGAGATTAACATCATTTATTGATAATCATATCAATAAAATGAGATTATCAAATAGAGATAAATATATGGTTAGAATTTAAAAACAGGTTATTAAACCTAGAAATAGGTAATGATGAAAGATTAGTTTCATTTGATGTAGTATCTTTATTTCCCAGTATACCAGTTGATTTGGCAATAAATACTATTGAGGAAAAATGGGATATAATAGGGATATATACAAAGATAGATAAATGCTTATTTTTAAGACTATTGAGATTTTGTATAGAAGATAGCAGATACTTTCAGTATGATGGAAATATATATTTACAAAAACAAGGTCTACCAATGGGATCTTCAACTTCTCCTATAGTGGCTGATATTGTTATGAAGAGATTGCTTGACAATTGTATTGAGCGAGTAAACATTAAACCAAGGATAATGACTAAATATGTAGATGATTTATTTTGCATAATTTAAGAATGTGGATTAGATAATATGTTGAAAACACTAAATTAGTTTTATAATATCATTCAATTTACTATGGAAAAGTAAATATATTAAAGTATATATATAAAAGTAAATATATAAAAGTAAATATATATAAATAAATTATATATAAATATAATTCCATACTTAGATACCTTAATAATTAGGAAGAATAGAAATTTATTAATAGATTGGTACCAGAAACTAACATCTTCAGGAAGAATTATTAATTATTATTCAAAGCATAATAGAAAAGTTATTATAAACACAGCTAGGAATTTTGTGGATAAGGTTCTAACAATTAGTGATAGTTGATTTCATAAGAAAAATAAAAGAATTAAATACATATTAGGGAATAATGATTTTCCAACTTGGTTAATAAATAAATTAATATATCAATATGGATTAAGAAATAGTAACATTAATAAAAATATAAATGAACCAAAAATATACAAATCTTTAACTTATGTATCTGGCTTATCAGAACGCATGGGTAGATCAGGAATATGTGATTCTGAACAATTTACAGTAGCTTATAGAACACATAATACATGAAACAAGTTTTGTAGTAAGACAAAAGATAAAATAGATAAACTAGATAAATCAAATTTGGTTTATAAAATACCTTGTATTGGAAATGACAATGAGGATTGTAATAAGGTGTATACAACTAAGAATAAATTAAAAACTAGGATAGCAGGACATAAGACTGATCAGAGATATAGAGATATAAATTCGCAGAAAACAGCATTATCTTCACATTGTGCTAGATTTGATCATTATCCAAACTTCGAAAATGTTTCAATATTAATCACAGAAAATAATTATAAATGTAGATTTATGTCAGAAATGTTAAACATAATAAATACACCAATCACAAAAAGGATTAATTTTAAGGCAGATACAGCAAATGTAGCTCAAATTATATACACTTAGTTAATAAAAGATAGAATCTTACATTTTAATGTACATATGTGTAGGTTTAAATACATTTGGGGGATTCACACTGTAGTCATAGAGTCATAAGTCATAAATTAATAGCACTAAATATCTGACAAGTGTGAACAACCCGTCACAACTTGGTCTGCTAAATAAATTTGTATATATAAACTCTAACAGCTGCTGCCTTGTTATGAGCTGAAAAATTTTTTTTTGCGGCGGCATATGGAAAAGCGTTCAGTGGCTGCCAGCTACGTAATTTAAACGAGAAAAATTTTTCAATTGTATATATTTAGTTTTTGCGTTTTAGTGCTCCTTTAACATATTTTATGTTATAAAAATGTGATTTAATATACAGACATATAGATATGAATAATTTTTTATCCGCTTTTTAGTCGTGAAACATATATAAGTAACGGCGGCAAACATATACTACCGCCGTCTCGTTTAAAGATTTTCAGAGTACGACTTAGATCTATAGAGCTAATATAATATAATAGCTGCAAGAGTGCTATTATTTTATGACTTTTTTATATGCAGCACAACAACAACTTTTTTAAAGCAGTCTAAAATTTTATGACTATGACAATATAACTAAAAAGCACGAAGTGTGAATCACCCAATTGTTATTGTACACATTTTTTAAGTTCAATTAAAATTTGTTTTAAACTTTGTGAAATTTGTTGATTAATATGTGTATATATTTATATATACATATGTGTATATGTATGATGAATGTATATGCTTATGAAAAACATATGTGTGTATGAATACGTATGTATATCTACATATGTAAAGTTAAGAAATGTTTAGAGAAAATTATTTTTGAATTATATATACATGTAGATACACATAATGTTTAATATTTTGTTATAATATGTCTTTTAAAAATTTTTTAAATTTGTATAAATTTGTTTATAATCTTCTTGAATTTGGTCTTAAGATATGTATATATAAATAGGATTGAAAATTCATTTTAGAAATGTTTCTTTTTTAAGTATATATGCATGTATAGATTTAAATTGTTTATTATTGTTCCTATATTTTAAATTTTATAAAAAAAAATTTTGTTTGAATCTTTTTGTATTTTGTTGACAAATAATTTATAATTTCCTGAAGAAGTCACACAAAGGAGTGACGAAATATTGAAACACAATTTATAATTTTATTAAAAATAAAGAGACCTTAAGCTTAAAAATAATAGTCCATATTATTAATAAAAGAAGGTCAAGAAACTAGAAAAATTAAAAAGTTCAAGAGCACACAATAAATCAAAAAAATACGAGAAGGGAAATATGAGGTACAGCAGGTTTAAAAAAAATAGTTAAGTCAGAGGCCTTATTAATAGATTCAAGACCATCAGGGATAAAATTATCAGGACCAAATCCACAATCACATTTTTGATACGTTGCAGAAATGCGGGCATCATACCAAAATTCATTTCAAGATCAACAAAAAATATATCAGGTATTTTCAAATTGGAGGGAGTTCCGGCAATACAGAGGATAAGTTATAGGTATACAAATGACATACACAACAAAATTTTAAAATATACACTAAAACAAAAACATGAACTATTGAAACAATTTCAAAGTGAGATAAATGTAGTTAAAATAAATTTGAGTAGACATCTTAATGGAATAGAATTAGAAAATTTCTTGCAATATGAAGATAGATTAACCATAGCATTAAATGAAAAGATTAAAAGAATTTATAAGAATAAATTCGATTGTTTAAAGAATTTGCAAAGAGAGGAATTGAGAATAAAATTTAATAACAAATGGTTTATAAATAAAACTAGTTATGATATACCAATAGACGTACAGTGGACCCTTTCATTAGGAGCAAAACATGCATTACCTACTAAGACAGAAGAATTTCCAATGTTACAAATGTTAGCAGATGGAGATGATCTAGTTCAAACTAAAATAGAAAGTGAAGAGTAAGAAATACCTAGAAATAGATTAACATCATTTATTGATAATCATATTAATAAAATGAGACTATCAAATAGAGATAAATATATGTTAGACAAAGTAAGGGAAACAGATACTTCAAAATATTCTTTGCTAAGTAGCATACTTAGATACCTTAATAATTAGGAAGAATAGAAATGTATTAATAGATTGGTACCAGAAACCAACATCTTCAGGAATAATTATTAATTATTATTCAAAGCATAATAAAAAATTTAATATAAACACAACTAGGAATTTTTTGTATAAGGTTCTAACAATTTGTGATAGTAGATTTCATAAGAAAAATAAGAAAAGAATTAAATAGCTTATAGAACACATAATACATTGAACAAGTTTTGTAGTAAGACAAAAGATAAAATAGATAAAGTAGATAAATCAAATTTGGTTTATAAAATACCTTGTAATGGAAATGACAATGAGGATTGTAATTAGGTGTATATAGGTACAACTAAGAATAAATTAAAAACTAGGATAGCAGGACATAAGACTGATAAAAGATATAGAGATATAAATTCGCAGAAAACAGCATTATCTTCACATTGTGCTAGATCGTTATCCAAACTTTGAAAATGTTTCAACATTAAACACAGAAAATAATTATAAACGTAGATTTATGTTAGAAATGTTACACATAATAAAAGGATTAATTTTAAGGCAGATACAGCAAATGTAGCTCAAAATTATAGACACTTAGTTAATAAAAGATATAATTTTACATTTAAATGTACGTATGTATAGGTTTAAATATATTGTTATTGTTCACATATTTTAAGTTCAATTAAAATTTGTTTTAAAGTTTCTGAAATTTGTTGATTAATATGTGTATATATTTATATATACATATGTGTATATGCATGTTGAATGTAAAACATATGTATATATGAATATGTATGTATATATACATATGTAAAGTTAAGAAATGTTTAGAGAAAAATATTTTTGAATTATGTATACATGTACATACACATAATGTTTAATATTTTGTTATAATATCTCTTTTAAAAATTTTTTAAATTTATATAAATTTGTTTATAAACTTCTTGAATTTGGTTTTAAGATATGTATATAAAAATAGGATTAAAATTCATTTTAGAAATGTTTCTTTTTTAAGTATATATGCATGTATAGATTTAAATTGTTTATTATTGTTCCTATATTTTAAATTTTATAAAAAAATTTTGTTTCAATCTTTTTGTATTTTGTTGACAAATAATTTTCATATATTTTGTTTCATAAACAAAAATAATTTTTTCACATCAAATAAAACACCAATTCTCTGAAGAAGTCACACAAAGGAGTGACGAAATATTGAAACACAATTTATAATTTTATTAAAAATAAAGAGACCTTAAGCTTGAAAATATTAGTCCATATTATTAATAAGAGAATTTCAAGAAACTAGAAGAATTAAAAAGTTCAAAAGCACACAATAAATAAAAAGAATACGAGAAGGAAAATATGAGCTACAGCATATTTAAAAAGAATAGTGAAGTCAGAGGCCTTATTAATAGATTCAAGACCATGAGTAATAAAATTATCAGGACCAAATCCACAATCACATATTTGATACGTTGCAGAAATTTGGGCATCATACCAAAATTCATTTCAAGATCAACACAAAATATATCAGGTATTTTCAAATTGGAGGGAGTTCCGCCAATATAGAGGATAATTATAGGTATACAAATGCCATACACAACAAAATTTTAAAATATACTCTAAAACAAAAACATGAACTATTGAAACAATTTCAAAGTGAGATAAATGTAATTAAAATAAATTTGAGTAGATATTTTAATGGAATAGAATTAGAAAATTTCTTGCAATATGAAGATAGATTAACCATAGCATTAAATGAAAAGATTAAAAGAATTCATAAGAATAAATTCGATTGTTTAAAGAATTTTCAAAGAGAGGAATTGAGAATAAAATTTAATAACAAATGGTTTATAAATAAAACTAGTTATGATATACCAATAGACGTACAGTGGACCCTTTCATTAGGAGCAAAACATGCATTACCTACTAAGAGAGAAGAATTTCCAATGTTACAAATGTTAGCAGATGGAGAAGATCTAGTTCAAACTAAAATTGAAAGTGAAGAGTAAGAAATACCTAGAAATAGATTAACATCATTTATTGATAATCATATTAATAAAATGAGACTATCAAATAGAGATAAATATATGTTAGACAAAGTAAGGGAAACAGATACTTCAAAATATTCTTTGCTAAGTAGCATACTTAGATACCTTAATAATTAGGAAGAATAGAAATTTATTAATAGATTGGTTTCAGAAACCAACATCTTCAGGAATAATTATTAATTATTATTCAAAGCATAATAAAAAATTTATTATAAACACAGCTAGGAATTTTGTGGATAAGGTTCTAACAATTAGTGAAAGTAGATTTCATAAGAAAAAATAAGAAAAGAATTAAATAGCTTATAGAACACATAATACATTGAACAAGTTTTGTAGTAAGACAAAAGATAAAATAGTTAAACTAGATAAATCAAATTTGGTTTATAAAATACCTTGTAATGGAAATGACAATGAGGATTGTAATAAGGTGTTTATAGGTGCAACTAAGAATAAATTAAAAACTAGGATAGCAGGATATATCAGAGATATATAGAGATATAAATTCGCAGAAAACAGCATTATCTTCACATTGTGCTAGATTTGACCATTATCCAAACTTCGAAAATGTTTCAATATTAACTACAGAAAATAATTATAAACGTAGATTTATGTCAGAAATGTTACACATAACAAATACACCAATCACAAAAAGGATTAATTTTAAGGCTGTAGTATGTGTATGTAATTCATCATAAAATGTTTACATTCTTTTAAAGATAGAAATCAAGATTATTTATTTCTTGCTTTATTTTTATAATTGTTATTACATTTACATTGTTAGTACTTTCATATTACATACTGTCTCCAATATCTCTTTTAAGTAGAAAACACCTTAACAGATGCCCATGGCAACAAGCAAAAGTTGACCGTTGTTAAATATTAGAAATATTAGAATTTGTGGGGATTTTAAGGTCACCCTTAATCCGCATTTGAATGTTGAGAAGTACCCACTTCCTAGAATTGAGGATATATTTTCGAGATTGCATGGGGGAGAAGAATTTACTAAGTTGGATCTGAGCATGGCCTATCAGCAGGTAAAATTAAGCCAAGAATCGAGGAAATATACTACTATTTCAACATCTAAGGGACTTTTTCAATACACTAGGTTGATATATGGGTTGGCTTCGGCACCTGCTATTTTTCAAAGGATAATGGATACCCTTTTAGTAGGTTTGGACGGTGTTGTTGTCTTTTTGGATGATATATTAATTAGTGCACCCAACAGAGGGTTGCACATTCAAAGGCTTGAAAAAGTACTTGGCATATTAAATGATGCTGGTTTTAAATTATCAGCGGAAAAGTGTGAACTTTTTTCCAAAAGAATTCAATATTTGGGCCATATAATTGACAAAAGTGGGTTACATATGAACCCAGAGAAAATTAAGCAAATATCTAATATTCCATATCCCACAAATGTTAAGCAACTACAATCTTTTTTGGGTGTGGAGAATTTTTATCGACGGTTCCTGCCAGACGTTTCAACCTTATTACACCCACTGCACAATTTGCTTCGGGTCGATACAAAATTTGTCTGGGACAATAACTGCTCTGCTGCTATGGATCAGCTTAAGTCTTTATTATTGGCAGATAATTGTTTGGCCCATTTTAATGCAGCTTGTAGGACGCGATTGACGGTTGATGCCAGTCCTGTAGGTGTAGGTGCTGTTTTATCACAAATCGATGATCAGGGAGTAGAACGGCCAATAGAATTCGCGTCCAAATCTTTAACGGACACTGAAAAACGATATTCGCAGTTGCATCGCGAGGCAGTGGCAATCTTATTTGGTGTAAGGAAATTTCATCATTATTTGTATGGTCGTCATTTCACTTTGGTGACTGACAACAAACCGCTACACCACATTTTTAGCCCGAAACGGGAAATTCCACTTATGGCCTCTAGTCGGTTGCAGCGCATTGCTTTAACCTTATCTGGTTATCAGTTTGACATATGTCATATAAAGTCAAAGAGTAATGTAGCGGACTATTTTTCTAGATATCCCAGGGAATGTAATGTTGATGTGAAAAAATTTCCTGACGACGTGTACCTTACTTACTTGCAGAATCGGTCAGAAGAAGATACGTTTTTAGATTTTGAAAGAATAGTTAAGGGGACAGAAGAGGACCGGTGGTTGCAGAAAATCAGAAGAATGATTAGATCTGGATGGCCTGATCGTTGCCAGGACTCTGAACTATTGCCATATTTTGTAAGACGAAAAGAGTTATCAGAGGAAGGAAATTGTATATTTTGGGGGTATCGGGTCGTTATTCCCACCCGTTTAACTGCAGATGTGGTTAAGTTTTTACACGCTTCCCATATGGGTGTGATTAAAATGAAGGAAATGGCTCGTGAGAGTTGCTGGTGGCCCGGACAGAGCAAGGACTTGGAGGAAGTTACTCGGGCTTGTGAGGCTTGTTTAATGACTCGACCTGGCCCACCCAAACAGATACTGATTCCTTGGCCCAGGCCTAATGAAGTTTGGTCCCGAATACATATCGATTTTTTTGGTCCCTTTTTGAAACGTTGGTGTTTGGTCATAGTGGACAGCAGTAGTAAATGGGTCGAGTGTATTGACATGGGTACGAATACAACAAGTGATAGAGTTATTGCTGTCTTGCGTGAACTTTTTACCCGTTTTGGGCTACCAAAATATATAGTTTCGGATAATGGCACATCTTTTGTTTCCAATAAGTTTAAAAAATTCTTGGAAATGAATGGAATTAAGCAAATAACCACACCTGTAGGGCATCCAGCTACCAATGGCCAGGCAGAAAATGCTGTTAAATTTTTAAAAATGCATTGAAGCGTAGTTTAAAAAGTGTGCCATCATCAGATTTTAATACGGCATTATGTCGGTTTTTATTTGATTATAGGAACACGGTACATTCAAGTATTGGAGTTGCTCCAGCCGCCTTAATGTTCAATAAGAGGAAATTAAGGACAAGACTTGATCTTATTAACCCTAAAAGAAAAAATTTTGTAAATGAAAATAGTAATAATCCAGTTGATAAAATTGTATGTACAGAAGACAAGATTGTTAGCGAAAGTAATTCTGATACTAAATACAATCTAAGACAAAGAAAATTGAAAAAATAAGAAAAAAAATAAAAAATGTATTTATATGTAAACGTAAAGATTTATGAATTTTTGTTTTCTCTTCTCTTAAGTAAAAAAACAAACAAAAAATATGAAGGGGGTATTGTAGTATATGTATGTAATTCATCATAAAATGTTTACATTCTTTTAAAGATAGAAATCAAGATTATTTATTTCTTGCTTTATTTTTATAATTGTTATTACATTTACATTGTTAGTACTTTCATATTACATACTATCTGCAATATCTCTTTTAAGTAGAAAACACCTTAACAGATGCCCATGGCAACAAGCAAAAGTTGACCGTTGTTAAATACTGGTTTAATCACGGTTTTCTTTTGTGTATTTGCATACTGCATATCAGTGAGAACTTTTAAGTATTACATATTATTAAAATAATAAGAATTTGTACTCTTTAAGCAACTAGCAATAGAATAAGACGTTATTTATTGGAAATAAAAAGTGAATAGCATATTAAAATAAATACATACACTGCTGTTGAGTTTATTACAAAGGCAGATACAGCAAATGTAGCTCAAAATTATAGACACTTAGTTAATAAAAGATAGAATCTTACATTCAAATGTACATATGTATAGGTTTAAATATATTTGGGGGATTCACACTGTAGTCATAGAGTCATAAGGCGTAAGTCATAAAATAATGGCACTAAATATCTGACAAGTGTGAACAACCCGTCACAACTTGGTCTGCTAAATAAATTTGTATATATAGACTCTAACAGCTGCTGCTTTGTTATGAGCTGAATAAATTTTTTTTTGCGGCAGCATATGGAAAAACGTTCAGCGCCTGCCAGCTAAGTAATTTAAACGAGAAAAATTTTTCAATTGTATATATTTAGTGTTTGCGTTTTAGTGCTCCTTTAACATATTTTACGTTATAAAAATGTGATTTAATATACAGACATATAGATATGAATAATTTCTTATCCGCTTTTTAGTCGTGAAACATATGTAAGTAACGGCGGCAAACATATACTACCGCCGTCTCGTTTAAAGATTTTCAGAGTTCGACTTAGATCTATAGAGCTATTTTATGACAACACAAAAACATACCTGCAAGAGTGCTATTATTTTATGCCTTTTTTATATGCAGCACAACAACAACTTTTTTAAAGCAGTCTAAAATTTTATGACTATGACAATATAACTAAAAAGCACGAAGTGTGAATCACCCAATTGTTATTGTTCACATTTTTTAAGTTCAATTAAAATTTGTTTTAAACTTTGTGAAATTTGTTGATTAATATGTGTACATATTTATATATACATATGTGTATATGCATGATGAATGTATATGCTTATGAAAAACATATGTATGTATGTATGAATATGTATGTATATATACATATGTAAAGTTAAGAAATGTTTAGAGCAAAATATTTTTGAATTATATATACATGTACATACACATGTTTAATGTTTTGTTGTGATATGTCTTTTAAAACTTTTTTAAATTTATATAAATTTGTTTATAAACTTCTTGAATTTGGTTTTAAGATATGTATATATAAATAGGATTGAAAATTCATTTTAGAAATGTTGCTTTTTTAAGTATATATGCATGTATAGATTTAAATTGTTTATTATTATTCCTATATTTTATGTATTTTGTTGACAAATAATTTATAATTTCCTGAAGAAGTCACACAAAGGAGTGACGAAATATTGAAACACAATTTATAATTTTATTAAAAATAAAGAGACCTTAAGCTTAAAAATAATAGTCCATATTATTAATAAAAGAAGGTCAAGAAACTAGAAAAATTAAAAAGTTCAAGAGCACATAATAAATCAAAAAAATACGAGAAGGAAAATATGAGCTACAGCAGGTTTAAAAAAAATAGTTAAGTCAGAGGCCTTATTAATAGATTCAAGACCATCAGGGATAAAATTATCAGGACCAAATCCACAATTACATTTTTGATACGTTGCAGAAATGCGGGCATCATACCAAAATTCATTTCAAGATCAACAAAAAATATATCAGGTATTTTCAAATTGGAGGGAGTTCCGGCAATACAGAGGATAACTTATAGGTATACAAATGACATACACAACAAAATTTTAAAATATACACTAAAACAAAAACATGAACTATTGAAATAATTTCAAAGTGAGATAAATGTAGTTAAAATAAATTTGAGTAGACATCTTAATGGAATAGAATTAGAAAATTTCTTGCAATATGAAGATAGATTAACAATAGCATTAAATGAAAAGATAAAAAGAATTCATAAGAAGAAATTCGATTGTTTAAAGAATTTACAAAGAGAGGAATTGAGAATAAAATTTAACAACAAATGGTTTATAAATAAGACTAGTTATGATATACCAATAGACGTACAGTGGACCCTTTCATTAGGAGCAAAACATGCATTACCTATTAAGAGAGAAGAATTTCCAATGTTACAAATGTAGAGACCCAACTAGCAAATTAATGAAAGTTAACAATAATATTGTTGCTGAACATTACAGAAATAGGATTATTAGAGATATGGAAAAGAATAAACTTAAAAATAATATTGCTGTAGCACCTAGATTATATGGTTTACATAAAATTCAATAAGACCAGTTCCCGTTGAGACCAATTTGTTGTTATGTAAATTCACCATCTTATCATCTATGTAAATATATTATAGATATTTTGAAAAAGATTACTGAAAATTCAGTATATAATGTTAAGGATGGGTTAGAATTTAAAAACAGATTATTAAACCTAGAAATAGGTTATGATGAAAGATTAGTTTCATTTGATGTAGTATCTTTATTTCCCAGTATACCAGTTGATTTGGCAATAAATACTATTGAGGAAAAATGGGATATAATAGGGAGATATACAAAGATAGATAAATGCGTATTTTTAAGAATATTGAGATTTTGTATAGAATATAACAGATACTTTCAATATGATGGGAATATATATATATATACAAAAACAAGGTCTACAAATGGGATCTCCAGCTTCTCCTATAGTGGCTGATATTGTTATGGAGAGATTGCTTGACAATTGTATTGAGCGAGTGAACATTAAACCAAGGATAATGACTAAATATGTAGATGATTTATTTTGAACAATTTCAGAATGTGGATTAGATAATATGTTGAAAACACTAAATTAGTTTAATAATAGCTTTCAATTTACTATGGAAAAGGAAATTGACTGCATGATTCCATACTTAGATACCTTAATAATTAGGAAGAATAGAAATTTAATAATAGATTGGTACCAGAAACCAACATCTTCAGGAAGAATTATTAATTATTATTCAAAGCATAATAAAAAAGTTATTATAAACACAGCTAGGAATTTTGTGGATAAGGTTCTAACAATTAGTGATAGTAGATTTCATAAGAAAAATAAGAAAAGAATTAAATACATATTAGGGAATAATGATTTTCCAACTTGTTTAATAAATAAATTAATATATCAATATGGATTAAGAAATAGTAACATTAATAGAAATATAAATGAACCAAAAATATACAAATCTTTAACTTATGTATCTGACTTATCAGAACGCATTGGTAGATCAGGAATATGTGATTCTGAAAAATTTACAGTAGCTTATAGAACACATAATACACTAAACAAGTTTTGTAGTAAGACAAAAGATAAAATAGAATCAAATTTGGTTTATAAAATACCTTGTAATGGAAGTGACAATGAGGATTGTAATAAGGTGTATATAGGTACAACTAAGAATAAATTAAAAACTAGGATAGCAGGCCATAAGACTGATCAGAGATATAGAGATATAAATTCGCAGAAAACAGCATTATCTTCCCATTGTGCTAGATTTGACCATTATCCAAACTTCGAAAATATTTCAATATTAACCACAGAAAATAATTATAAACGTAGATTTATGTCAGAAATGTTACACATAATAAATACACCAATCACAAAAATGATTAATTTTAAGGCAGATACAGCAAATGCAGCTCAAAATTATAGGCACTTAGTTAATAAAAGATAGAATCTTACATTTGAATGTACATATGTATAGGTTTAAATATATTTGGGGGATTCACACTGTAGTCACAGAGTCATAAGTCATAAAATAATAGCACTACATATATGACAAGTGTGAACATCCCGTCATAACTTGGTCTGGTAAATAAATTTGTATATATAGACTCTAACAGCTGCTGCTTTGTTATGAGCTGAATAAATTTTTTTTTGCGGCAGCATATGGAAAAACGTTCAGCGCCTGCCAGCTACGTAATTTAAACGAGAAAAATTTTTCAATTGTATATATTTAGTTTTTGCGTTTTAGTGCTCCTTTAACATATTTTACGTTATAAAAATGTGATTTAATATACAGACATATAGATATGAATAATTTCTTATCCGCTTTTTAGTCGTGAAACATATGTAAGTAACGGCGGCAAACATATACTACCGCCGTCTCGTTTAAAGATTTTCAGAGTTCGACTTAGATCTATAGAGCTATTTTATGACAACACAAAAACATACCTGCAAGAGTGCTATTATTTTATGACTTTTTTATATGCAGCACAACAACAACTTTTTTAAAGCAGTCTAAAATTTTATGACTATGACAATATAACTAAAAAGCACGAAGTGTGAATCACCCAATTGTTATTGTTCACATTTTTTAAGTTCAATTAAAATTTGTTTTAAACTTTGTGAAATTTGTTGATTAATATGTGTACATATTTATATATACATATGTGTATATGCATGATGAATGTATATGCTTATGAAAAACATATGTATGTATGTATGAATATGTATGTATATATACATATGTAAAGTTAAGAAATGTTTAGAGCAAAATATTTTTGAATTATATATACATGTACATACACATGTTTAATATTTTGTTGTGATATGTCTTTTAAAACTTTTTTAAATTTATATAAATTTGTTTATAAACTTCTTGAATTTGGTTTTAAGATATGTATATATAAATAGGATTGAAAATTCATTTTAGAAATGTTGCTTTTTTAAGTATATATGCATGTATAGATTTAAATTGTTTATTATTATTCCTATATTTTATGTATTTTGTTGACAAATAATTTATAATTTCCTGAAGAAGTCACACAAAGGAGTGACGAAATATTGAAACACAATTTATAATTTTATTAAAAATAAAGAGACCTTAAGCTTAAAAATAATAGTCCATATTATTAATAAAAGAAGGTCAAGAAACTAGAAAAATTAAAAAGTTCAAGAGCACATAATAAATCAAAAAAATACGAGAAGGAAAATATGAGCTACAGCAGGTTTAAAAAAAATAGTTAAGTCAGAGGCCTTATTAATAGATTCAAGACCATCAGGGATAAAATTATCAGGACCAAATCCACAATTACATTTTTGATACGTTGCAGAAATGCGGGCATCATACCAAAATTCATTTCAAGATCAACAAAAAATATATCAGGTATTTTCAAATTGGAGGGAGTTCCGGCAATACAGAGGATAACTTATAGGTATACAAATGACATACACAACAAAATTTTAAAATATACACTAAAACAAAAACATGAACTATTGAAATAATTTCAAAGTGAGATAAATGTAGTTAAAATAAATTTGAGTAGACATCTTAATGGAATAGAATTAGAAAATTTCTTGCAATATGAAGATAGATTAACAATAGCATTAAATGAAAAGATAAAAAGAATTCATAAGAAGAAATTCGATTGTTTAAAGAATTTACAAAGAGAGGAATTGAGAATAAAATTTAACAACAAATGGTTTATAAATAAGACTAGTTATGATATACCAATAGACGTACAGTGGACCCTTTCATTAGGAGCAAAACATGCATTACCTATTAAGAGAGAAGAATTTCCAATGTTACAAATGTAGAGACCCAACTAGCAAATTAATGAAAGTTAACAATAATATTGTTGCTGAACATTACAGAAATAGGATTATTAGAGATATGGAAAAGAATAAACTTAAAAATAATATTGCTGTAGCACCTAGATTATATGGTTTACATAAAATTCAATAAGACCAGTTCCCGTTGAGACCAATTTGTTGTTATGTAAATTCACCATCTTATCATCTATGTAAATATATTATAGATATTTTGAAAAAGATTACTGAAAATTCAGTATATAATGTTAAGGATGGGTTAGAATTTAAAAACAGATTATTAAACCTAGAAATAGGTTATGATGAAAGATTAGTTTCATTTGATGTAGTATCTTTATTTCCCAGTATACCAGTTGATTTGGCAATAAATACTATTGAGGAAAAATGGGATATAATAGGGAGATATACAAAGATAGATAAATGCGTATTTTTAAGAATATTGAGATTTTGTATAGAATATAACAGATACTTTCAATATGATGGGAATATATATATATATACAAAAACAAGGTCTACAAATGGGATCTCCAGCTTCTCCTATAGTGGCTGATATTGTTATGGAGAGATTGCTTGACAATTGTATTGAGCGAGTGAACATTAAACCAAGGATAATGACTAAATATGTAGATGATTTATTTTGAACAATTTCAGAATGTGGATTAGATAATATGTTGAAAACACTAAATTAGTTTAATAATAGCTTTCAATTTACTATGGAAAAGGAAATTGACTGCATGATTCCATACTTAGATACCTTAATAATTAGGAAGAATAGAAATTTAATAATAGATTGGTACCAGAAACCAACATCTTCAGGAAGAATTATTAATTATTATTCAAAGCATAATAAAAAAGTTATTATAAACACAGCTAGGAATTTTGTGGATAAGGTTCTAACAATTAGTGATAGTAGATTTCATAAGAAAAATAAGAAAAGAATTAAATACATATTAGGGAATAATGATTTTCCAACTTGTTTAATAAATAAATTAATATATCAATATGGATTAAGAAATAGTAACATTAATAGAAATATAAATGAACCAAAAATATACAAATCTTTAACTTATGTATCTGACTTATCAGAACGCATTGGTAGATCAGGAATATGTGATTCTGAAAAATTTACAGTAGCTTATAGAACACATAATACACTAAACAAGTTTTGTAGTAAGACAAAAGATAAAATAGAATCAAATTTGGTTTATAAAATACCTTGTAATGGAAGTGACAATGAGGATTGTAATAAGGTGTATATAGGTACAACTAAGAATAAATTAAAAACTAGGATAGCAGGCCATAAGACTGATCAGAGATATAGAGATATAAATTCGCAGAAAACAGCATTATCTTCCCATTGTGCTAGATTTGACCATTATCCAAACTTCGAAAATATTTCAATATTAACCACAGAAAATAATTATAAACGTAGATTTATGTCAGAAATGTTACACATAATAAATACACCAATCACAAAAATGATTAATTTTAAGGCAGATACAGCAAATGCAGCTCATAATTATAGGCACTTAGTTAATAAAAGATAGAATCTTACATTTGAATGTACATATGTATAGGTTTAAATATATTTGGGGGATTCACACTGTAGTCACAGAGTCATAAGTCATAAAATAATAGCACTACATATATGACAAGTGTGAACAACCCGTCATAACTTGGTCTGCTAAATAAATTTGTATATATAGACTCTAACAGCTGCTGCTTTGTTATGAGCTGAATAAATTTTTTTTTGCGGCAGCATATGGAAAAACGTTCAGCGCCTGCCAGCTACGTAATTTAAACGAGAAAAATTTTTTAATTGTATATATTTAGTTTTTGCGTTTTAGTGCTCCTTTAACATATTTTACGTTATAAAAATGTGATTTAATATACAGACATATAGATATGAATAATTTCTTATCCGCTTTTTAGTCGTGAAACATATGTAAGTAACGGCGGCAAACATATACTACCGCCGTCTCGTTTAAAGATTTTCAGAGTTCGACTTAGATCTATAGAGCTATTTTATGACAACACAAAAACATACCTGCAAGAGTGCTATTATTTTATGACTTTTTTATATGCAGCACAACAACAACTTTTTTAAAGCAGTCTAAAATTTTATGACTATGACAATATAACTAAAAAGCACGAAGTGTGAATCACCCAATTGTTATTGTTCACATTTTTTAAGTTCAATTAAAATTTGTTTTAAACTTTGTGAAATTTGTTGATTAATATGTGTACATATTTATATATACATATGTGTATATGCATGATGAATGTATATGCTTATGAAAAACATATGTATGTATGTATGAATATGTATGTATATATACATATGTAAAGTTAAGAAATGTTTAGAGCAAAATATTTTTGAATTATATATACATGTACATACACATGTTTAATATTTTGTTGTGATATGTCTTTTAAAACTTTTTTAAATTTATATAAATTTGTTTATAAACTTCTTGAATTTGGTTTTAAGATATGTATATATAAATAGGATTGAAAATTCATTTTAGAAATGTTGCTTTTTTAAGTATATATGCATGTATAGATTTAAATTGTTTATTATTATTCCTATATTTTATGTATTTTGTTGACAAATAATTTATAATTTCCTGAAGAAGTCACACAAAGGAGTGACGAAATATTGAAACACAATTTATAATTTTATTAAAAATAAAGAGACCTTAAGCTTAAAAATAATAGTCCATATTATTAATAAAAGAAGGTCAAGAAACTAGAAAAATTAAAAAGTTCAAGAGCACATAATAAATCAAAAAAATACGAGAAGGAAAATATGAGCTACAGCAGGTTTAAAAAAAATAGTTAAGTCAGAGGCCTTATTAATAGATTCAAGACCATCAGGGATAAAATTATCAGGACCAAATCCACAATTACATTTTTGATACGTTGCAGAAATGCGGGCATCATACCAAAATTCATTTCAAGATCAACAAAAAATATATCAGGTATTTTCAAATTGGAGGGAGTTCCGGCAATACAGAGGATAACTTATAGGTATACAAATGACATACACAACAAAATTTTAAAATATACACTAAAACAAAAACATGAACTATTGAAATAATTTCAAAGTGAGATAAATGTAGTTAAAATAAATTTGAGTAGACATCTTAATGGAATAGAATTAGAAAATTTCTTGCAATATGAAGATAGATTAACAATAGCATTAAATGAAAAGATAAAAAGAATTCATAAGAAGAAATTCGATTGTTTAAAGAATTTACAAAGAGAGGAATTGAGAATAAAATTTAACAACAAATGGTTTATAAATAAGACTAGTTATGATATACCAATAGACGTACAGTGGACCCTTTCATTAGGAGCAAAACATGCATTACCTATTAAGAGAGAAGAATTTCCAATGTTACAAATGTAGGGACCCAACTAGCAAATTAATGAAAGTTAACAATAATATTGTTGCTGAACATTACAGAAATAGGATTATTAGAGATAGGGAAAAGAATAAACTTAAAAATAATATTGCTGTAGCACCTAGATTATATGGTTTACATAAAATTCAATAAGACCAGTTCCCGTTGAGACCAATTTGTTGTTATGTAAATTCACCATCTTATCATCTATGTAAATATATTATAGATATTTTGAAAAAGATTACTGAAAATTCAGTATATAATGTTAAGGATGGGTTAGAATTTAAAAACAGATTATTAAACCTAGAAATAGGTTATGATGAAAGATTAGTTTCATTTGATGTAGTATCTTTATTTCCCAGTATACCAGTTGATTTGGCAATAAATACTATTGAGGAAAAATGGGATATAATAGGGAGATATACAAAGATAGATAAATGCGTATTTTTAAGAATATTGAGATTTTGTATAGAAGATAACAGATACTTTCAATATGATGGGAATATATATATATATATATATATATATATATATATATATATACAAAAACAAGGTCTACAAATGGGATCTCCAGCTTCTCCTATAGTGGCTGATATTGTTATGGAGAGATTGCTTGACAATTGTATTGAGCGAGTGAACATTAAACCAAGGATAATGACTAAATATGTAGATGATTTATTTTGAACAATTTCAGAATGTGGATTAGATAATATGTTGAAAACACTAAATTAGTTTAATAATAGCTTTCAATTTACTATGGAAAAGGAAATTGACTGCATGATTCCATACTTAGATACCTTAATAATTAGGAAGAATAGAAATTTAATAATAGATTGGTACCAGAAACCAACATCTTCAGGAAGAATTATTAATTATTATTCAAAGCATAATAAAAAAGTTATTATAAACACAGCTAGGAATTTTGTGGATAAGGTTCTAACAATTAGTGATAGTAGATTTCATAAGAAAAATAAGAAAAGAATTAAATACATATTAGGGAATAATGATTTTCCAACTTGTTTAATAAATAAATTAATATATCAATATGGATTAAGAAATAGTAACATTAATAGAAATATAAATGAACCAAAAATATACAAATCTTTAACTTATGTATCTGACTTATCAGAACGCATTGGTAGATCAGGAATATGTGATTCTGAAAAATTTACAGTAGCTTATAGAACACATAATACACTAAACAAGTTTTGTAGTAAGACAAAAGATAAAATAGAATCAAATTTGGTTTATAAAATACCTTGTAATGGAAGTGACAATGAGGATTGTAATAAGGTGTATATAGGTACAACTAAGAATAAATTAAAAACTAGGATAGCAGGCCATAAGACTGATCAGAGATATAGAGATATAAATTCGCAGAAAACAGCATTATCTTCCCATTGTGCTAGATTTGACCATTATCCAAACTTCGAAAATATTTCAATATTAACCACAGAAAATAATTATAAACGTAGATTTATGTCAGAAATGTTACACATAATAAATACACCAATCACAAAAAGGATTAATTTTAAGGCAGATACAGCAAATGCAGCTCATAATTATAGGCACTTAGTTAATAAAAGATAGAATCTTACATTTGAATGTACATATGTATGTATAGGTTTAAATATATTTGGGGGATTCACACTGTAGTCATAGAGTCATAAGTCATAAAATAATAGCACTACATATATGACAAGTGTGAACAACCCGTCATAACTTGGTCTGCTAAATAAATTTGTATATATAGACTCTAACAGCTGCTGCTTTGTTATGAGCTGAATAAATTTTTTTTTGCGGCAGCATATGGAAAAACGTTCAGCGCCTGCCAGCTACGTAATTTAAACGAGAAAAATTTTTCAATTGTATATATTTAGTTTTTGCGTTTTAGTGCTCCTTTAACATATTTTACGTTATAAAAATGTGATTTAATATACAGACATATAGATATGAATAATTTCTTATCCGCTTTTTAGTCGTGAAACATATGTAAGTAACGGCGGCAAACATATACTACCGCCGTCTCGTTTAAAGATTTTCAGAGTTCGACTTAGATCTATAGAGCTATTTTATGACAACACAAAAACATACCTGCAAGAGTGCTATTATTTTATGACTTTTTTATATGCAGCACAACAACAACTTTTTTAAAGCAGTCTAAAATTTTATGACTATGACAATATAACTAAAAAGCACGAAGTGTGAATCACCCAATTGTTATTGTTCACATTTTTTAAGTTCAATTAAAATTTGTTTTAAACTTTGTGAAATTTGTTGATTAATATGTGTACATATATATATATACATATGTGTATATGCATGATGAATGTATATGCTTATGAAAAACATATGTATGTATGTATGAATATGTATGTATATATACATATGTAAAGTTAAGAAATGTTTAGAGCAAAATATTTTTGAATTATATATACATGTACATACACATGTTTAATATTTTGTTGTGATATGTCTTTTAAAACTTTTTTAAATTTATATAAATTTGTTTATAAACTTCTTGAATTTGGTTTTAAGATATGTATATATAAATAGGATTGAAAATTCATTTTAGAAATGTTGCTTTTTTAAGTATATATGCATGTATAGATTTAAATTGTTTATTATTATTCCTATATTTTATGTATTTTGTTGACAAATAATTTATAATTTCCTGAAGAAGTCACACAAAGGAGTGACGAAATATTGAAACACAATTTATAATTTTATTAAAAATAAAGAGACCTTAAGCTTAAAAATAATAGTCCATATTATTAATAAAAGAAGGTCAAGAAACTAGAAAAATTAAAAAGTTCAAGAGCACATAATAAATCAAAAAAATACGAGAAGGAAAATATGAGCTACAGCAGGTTTAAAAAAAATAGTTAAGTCAGAGGCCTTATTAATAGATTCAAGACCATCAGGGATAAAATTATCAGGACCAAATCCACAATTACATTTTTGATACGTTGCAGAAATGCGGGCATCATACCAAAATTCATTTCAAGATCAACAAAAAATATATCAGGTATTTTCAAATTGGAGGGAGTTCCGGCAATACAGAGGATAACTTATAGGTATACAAATGACATACACAACAAAATTTTAAAATATACACTAAAACAAAAACATGAACTATTGAAATAATTTCAAAGTGAGATAAATGTAGTTAAAATAAATTTGAGTAGACATCTTAATGGAATAGAATTAGAAAATTTCTTGCAATATGAAGATAGATTAACAATAGCATTAAATGAAAAGATAAAAAGAATTCATAAGAAGAAATTCGATTGTTTAAAGAATTTACAAAGAGAGGAATTGAGAATAAAATTTAACAACAAATGGTTTATAAATAAGACTAGTTATGATATACTTATTATATATTAAGAGAGAAGAATTTCCAATGTTACAAATGTAGAGACCCAACTAGCAAATTAATGAAAGTTAACAATAATATTGTTGCTGAACATTACAGAAATAGGATTATTAGAGATATGGAAAAGAATAAACTTAAAAATAATATTGCTGTAGCACCTAGATTATATGGTTTACATAAAATTCAATAAGACCAGTTCCCGTTGAGACCAATTTGTTGTTATGTAAGTTCACCATCTTATCATCTATGTAAATATATTATAGATATTTTGAAAAAGATTACTGAAAATTCAGTATATAATGTTAAGGATGGGTTAGAATTTAAAAACAGATTATTAAACCTAGAAATAGGTAATGATGAAAGATTAGTTTCATTTGATGTAGTATCTTTATTTCCCAGTATACCAGTTGATTTGGCAATAAATACTATTGAGGAAAAATGGGATATAATAGGGAGATATACAAAGATAGATAAATGCTTGTTTTTAAGGATATTGAGATTTTGTATAGAAGATAACAGATACTTTCAATATGATGGGAATATATATATACAAAAACAAGGTCTACAAATGGGATCTCCAGCTTCTCCTATAGTGGCTGATATTGTTATGGAGAGATTGCTTGACAATTGTATTGAGCGAGTGAAAATTAAACCAAGGATAATGACTAAGTATGTAGATGATTTATTTTGCATAATTTCAGAATGTGGATTAGATAATATGTTGAAAACACTAAATTAGTTTAATAATAGCTTTCAATTTACTATGCAAAAGGAAATTGACTGTATGATTCCATACTTAGATACCTTAATAATTAGGAAGAATAGAAATTTAATAATAGATTGGTACCAGAAACCAACATCTTCAGGAAGAATTATTAATTATTATTCAAAGCATAATAAAAAAGTTATTATAAACACAGCTAGGAATTTTGTGGATAAGGTTCTAACAATTAGTGATAGTAGATTTCATAAGAAAAATAAGAAAAGAATTAAATACATATTAGGGAATAATGATTTTCCAACTTGTTTAATAAATAAATTAATATATCAATATGGATTAAGAAATAGTAACATTAATAGAAATATAAATGAACCAAAAATATACAAATCTTTAACTTATGTATCTGGCTTATCAGAACGCATTGGTAGATCAGGAATATGTGATTCTGAAAAATTTACAGTAGCTTATAGAACACATAATACACTAAACAAGTTTTGTAGTAAGACAAGAGATAAAATAGAATCAAATTTGGTTTATAAAATACCTTGTAATGGAAATGACAATGAGGATTGTAATAAGGTGTATATAGGTACAACTAAGAATAAATTAAAAACTAGGATAGCAGGACATAAGACTGATCAGAGATATAGAGATATAAATTCGCAGAAAACAGCATTATCTTCACATTGTGCTAGATTTGACCATTATCCAAACTTCGAAAATATTTCAATATTAACCACAGAAAATAATTATAAACGTAGATTTATGTCAGAAATGTTACACATAATAAATACACCAATCACAAAAAGGATTAATTTTAAGGCAGATACAGCAAATGCAGCTCATAATTATAGGCACTTAGTTAATAAAAGATAGAATCTTACATTTGAATGTACATATGTATGTATAGGTTTAAATATATTTGGGGGATTCACACTGTAGTCATAGAGTCATAAGTCATAAAATAATAGCACTACATATATGACAAGTGTGAACAACCCGTCATAACTTGGTCTGCTAAATAAATTTGTATATATAGACTCTAACAGCTGCTGCTTTGTTATGAGCTGAATAAATTTTTTTTTGCGGCAGCATATGGAAAAACGTTCAGCGCCTGCCAGCTACGTAATTTAAACGAGAAAAATTTTTCAATTGTATATATTTAGTTTTTGCGTTTTAGTGCTCCTTTAACATATTTTACGTTATAAAAATGTGATTTAATATACAGACATATAGATATGAATAATTTCTTATCCGCTTTTTAGTCGTGAAACATATGTAAGTAACGGCGGCAAACATATACTACCGCCGTCTCGTTTAAAGATTTTCAGAGTTCGACTTAGATCTATAGAGCTATTTTATGACAACACAAAAACATACCTGCAAGAGTGCTATTATTTTATGACTTTTTTATATGCAGCACAACAACAACTTTTTTAAAGCAGTCTAAAATTTTATGACTATGACAATATAACTAAAAAGCACGAAGTGTGAATCACCCAATTGTTATTGTTCACATTTTTTAAGTTCAATTAAAATTTGTTTTAAACTTTGTGAAATTTGTTGATTAATATGTGTACATATATATATATACATATGTGTATATGCATGATGAATGTATATGCTTATGAAAAACATATGTATGTATGTATGAATATGTATGTATATATACATATGTAAAGTTAAGAAATGTTTAGAGCAAAATATTTTTGAATTATATATACATGTACATACACATGTTTAATATTTTGTTGTGATATGTCTTTTAAAACTTTTTTAAATTTATATAAATTTGTTTATAAACTTCTTGAATTTGGTTTTAAGATATGTATATATAAATAGGATTGAAAATTCATTTTAGAAATGTTGCTTTTTTAAGTATATATGCATGTATAGATTTAAATTGTTTATTATTATTCCTATATTTTATGTATTTTGTTGACAAATAATTTATAATTTCCTGAAGAAGTCACACAAAGGAGTGACGAAATATTGAAACACAATTTATAATTTTATTAAAAATAAAGAGACCTTAAGCTTAAAAATAATAGTCCATATTATTAATAAAAGAAGGTCAAGAAACTAGAAAAATTAAAAAGTTCAAGAGCACATAATAAATCAAAAAAATACGAGAAGGAAAATATGAGCTACAGCAGGTTTAAAAAAAATAGTTAAGTCAGAGGCCTTATTAATAGATTCAAGACCATCAGGGATAAAATTATCAGGACCAAATCCACAATTACATTTTTGATACGTTGCAGAAATGCGGGCATCATACCAAAATTCATTTCAAGATCAACAAAAAATATATCAGGTATTTTCAAATTGGAGGGAGTTCCGGCAATACAGAGGATAAATTATAGGTATACAAATGACATACACAACAAAATTTTAAAATATACACTAAAACAAAAACATGAACTATTGAAACAATTTCAAAGTGAGATAAATGTAGTTAAAACAAATTTGAGTAGATATCTTAATGGAATAGAATTAGAAAATTTCTTGCAATATGAAGATAGATTAACAATAGCATTAAATGAAAAGATCAAAAGAATTCATAAGAAGAAATTCGATTGTTTAAAGAATTTACAAAGAGAGGAATTGACAATAAAATTTAATAACAAATGGTTTATAAATAAAACTAGTTATGATATACCAATAGACGTACAGTGGACCCTTTCATTAGGAGCAAAACATGCATTACCTATTAAGAGAGAAGAATTTCCAATGTTACAAATGTAGAGACCCAACTAGCAAATTAATGAAAGTTAACAATAATATTGTTGCTGAACATTACAGAAATAGGATTATTAGAGATATGGAAAAGAATAAACTTAAAAATAATATTGCTGTAGCACCTAGATTATATGGTTTACCTAAAATTCATAAAGACCAGTTCCCGTTGAGACCAATTTGTTGTTATGTAAATTCACCATCTTATCATCTATGTAAATATATTATAGATATTTTGAAAAAGATTACTGAAAATTCAGTATATAATGTTAAGGATGGGTTAGAATTTAAAAACAGATTAGTAAACCTAGAAATAGGTAATGATGAAAGATTAGTTTCATTTGATGCAGTATCTTTATTTCCCAGTATACCAGTTGATTTGGCAATAAATACTATTGAGGAAAAATGGGATATAATAGGGAGATATACAAAGATAGATAAATGCTTGTTTTTAAGAATATTGAGATTTTGTATAGAAGATAACAGATACTTTCAATATGATGGGAATATATATATACAAAAACAAGGTCTACAAATGGGATCTCCAGCTTCTCCTATAGTGGCTGATATTGTTATGGAGAGATTGCTTGACAATTGTATTGAGCGAGTGAAAATTAAACCAAGGATAATGACTAAGTATGTAGATGATTTATTTTGCATAATTTCAGAATGTGGATTAGATAATATGTTGAAAACACTAAATTAGTTTAATAATAGCTTTCAATTTACTATGCAAAAGGAAATTGACTGTATGATTCCATACTTAGATACCTTAATAATTAGGAAGAATAGAAATTTAATAATAGATTGGTACCAGAAACCAACATCTTCAGGAAGAATTATTAATAATTATTCAAAGCATAATAAAAAAGTTATTATAAACACAGCTAGGAATTTTGTGGATAAGGTTCTAACAATTAGTGATAGTAGATTTCATAAGAAAAATAAGAAAAGAATTAAATACATATTAGGGAATAATGATTTTCCAACTTGTTTAATAAATAAATTAATATATCAATATGGATTAAGAAATAGTAACATTAATAGAAATATAAATGAACCAAAAATATACAAATCTTTAACTTATGTATCTGGCTTATCAGAACGCATTGGTAGATCAGGAATATGTGATTCTGAAAAATTTACAGTAGCTTATAGAACACATAATACACTAAACAAGTTTTGTAGTAAGACAAAAGATAAAATAGAATCAAATTTGGTTTATAAAATACCTTGTAATGGAAATGACAATGAGGATTGTAATAAGGTGTATATAGGTACAACTAAGAATAAATTAAAAACTAGGATAGCAGGACATAAGACTGATCAGAGATATAGAGATATAAATTCGCAGAAAACAGCATTATCTTCACATTGTGCTAGATTTGCCCATTATCCAAACTTCGAAAATATTTCAATATTAACCACAGAAAATAATTATAAACGTAGATTTATGTCAGAAATGTTACACATAATAAATACACCAATCACAAAAAGGATTAATTTTAAGGCAGATACAGCAAATGCAGCTCAAAATTATAGGCACTTAGTTAATAAAAGATAGAATCTTACATTTGAATGTACATATGTATAGGTTTAAATATATTTGGGGGATTCACACTGTAGTCATAGAGTCATTAGTCATAAAATAATAGCACTACATATATGGCAAGTGTGAACAACCCGTCATAACTTGGTCTGCTAAATAAATTTGTATATATAAACTCTAACAGCTGCTGCTTTGTTATGAGCTGAATAAATTTTTTTTTGCAGCGGCATATGGAAAAACGTTTAGTGGCTGGCAGCTACGTAATTTAAACGAGAAAAATTTTTCAATTGTATATATTTAGTTTTTGCGTTTTAGTGCTCCTTTAACATATTTTATGTTATAAAAATGTGATTTAATATACAGACATATAGATATGAATAATTTCTTATCCGCTTTTTAGTCGTGAAACATATATAAGTAACGGCGGCAAACATATACTACCGCCGTCTCGTTTAAAGATTTTCAGAGTTCGACTTAGATCTATAGAGCTATTTTATGACAACACAAAAACATACCTGCAAGAGTGCTATTATTTTATGACTTTTTTATATGCATTACAACAACAACTTTTTTAAAGCAGTCTAAAATTTTATGACTATGACAATATAACTAAAAAGCACGAAGTGTGAATCACCCAATTGTTATTGTTCACAGTTTTTAAGTTCAATCAAAATTTGTTTTAAACTTTGTGAAATATGTTGATTAATATGTGTATATATTTATATATACATATGTGTATATGCATGATGAATGTATATGCTTATGAAAAACATATGTATGTATGAATATGTATGTATATATACATATGTAAAGTTAAGAAATGTTTAGAGCAAAATATTTTTGAATTATATATACATGTACATACACATGTTTAATATTTTGTTATAATATGTCTTTTAAAAATTTTTTAAATTTATATAAATTTGTTTATAAACTTCTTGAATTTGGTTTTAAGATATGTATATATAAATAGGATTGAAAATTCATTTTAGAAATGTTTCTTTTTTAAGTATATATGCATGTATAGATTTAAATTGTTTATTATTATTCCTATATTTTATGTATTTTGTTGACAAATAATTTATAATTTCCTGAAGAAGTCACACAAAGGAGTGACGAAATATTGAAACACAATTTATAATTTTATTAAAAATAAAGAGACCTTAAGCTTAAAAATAATAGTCCATATTATTAATAAATGAAGGTCAAGAAACTAGAAAAATTAAAAAGTTCAAGAGCACATAATAAATCAAAAAAATACGAGAAGGAAAATATGAGCTACAGCAGGTTTAAAAAAAATAGTTAAGTCAGAGGCCTTATTAATAGATTCAAGACCATCAGGGATAAAATTATCAGGACCAAATCCACAATTACATTTTTGATACGTTGCAGAAATGCGGGCATCATACCAAAATTCATTTCAAGATCAACAAAAAATATATCAGGTATTTTCAAATTGGAGGGAGTTCCGGCAATACAGAGGATAACTTATAGGTATACAAATGACATACACAACAAAATTTTAAAATATACACTAAAACAAAAACATGAACTATTGAAACAATTTCAAAGTGAGATAAATGTAGTTAAAATAAATTTGAGTAGACATCTTAATGGAATAGAATTAGAAAATTTCTTGCAATATGAAGATAGATTAACAATAGCATTAAATGAAAAGATAAAAAGAATTCATAAGAAGAAATTCGATTGTTTAAAGAATTTACAAAGAGAGGAATTGAGAATAAAATTTAATAACAAATGGTTTATAAATAAAACTGGTTATGATATACCAATAGACGTACAGTGGACCCTTTCATTAGGAGCAAAACATGCATTACCTATTAAGAGAGAAGAATTTCCAATGTTACAAATGTAGAGACCCAACTAGCAAATTAATGAAAGTTAACAATAATATTGTTGCTGAACATTACAGAAATAGGATTATTAGAGATATGGAAAAGAATAAACTTAAAAATAATATTGCTGTAGCACCTAGATTATATAGTTTACCTAAAATTCATAAAGACCAGTTCCCGTTGAGACCAATTTGTTGTTATGTAAATTCACCATCTTATCATCTATGTAAATATATTATAGATATTTTGAAAAAGATTACTGAAAATTCAGTATATAATGTTCAGGATGGGTTAGAATTTAAAAACAGATTATTAAACCTAGAAATAGGTAATGATGAAAGATTAGTTTCATTTGATGCAGTATCTTTATTTCCCAGTATACCAGTTGATTTGGCAATAAATACTATTGAGGAAAAATGGGATATAATAGGGAGATATACAAAGATAGATAAATGCTTATTTTTAAGAATATTGAGATTTTGTATAGAAGATAACAGATACTTTCAATATGATGGGAATATATATATACAAAAACAAGGTCTACAAATGGGATCTCCAGCTTCTCCTATAGTGGCTGATATTGTTATAGAGAGATTGCTTGACAATTGTATTGAGCGAGTGAAAATTAAACCAAGGATAATGACTAAGTATGTAGATGATTTATTTTGCATAATTTCAGAATGTGGATTAGATAATATGTTGAAAACACTAAATTAGTTTAATAATAGCTTTCAATTTACTATGCAAAAGGAAATTGACTGTATGATTCCATACTTAGATACCTTAATAATTAGGAAGAATAGAAATTTAATAATAGATTGGTACCAGAAACCAACATCTTCAGGAAGAATTATTAATTATTATTCAAAGCATAATAAAAAAGTTATTATAAACACAGCTAGGAATTTTGTGGATAAGGTTCTAACAATTAGTGATAGTAGATTTCATAAGAAAAATAAGAAAAGAATTAAATACATATTAGGGAATAATGATTTTCCAACTTGTTTAATAAATAAATTAATATATCAATATGGATTAAGAAATAGTAACATTAATAGAAATATAAATGAACCAAAAATATACAAATCTTTAACTTATGTATCTGGCTTATCAGAACGCATTGGTAGATCAGGAATATGTGATTCTGAAAAATTTACAGTAGCTTATAGAACACATAATACACTAAACAAGTTTTGTAGTAAGACAAAAGATAAAATAGAATCAAATTTGGTTTATAAAATACCTTGTAATGGAAATGACAATGAGGATTGTAATAAGGTGTATATAGGTACAACTAAGAATAAATTAAAAACTAGGATAGCAGGACATAAGACTGATCAGAGATATAGAGATATAAATTCGCAGAAAACAGCATTATCTTCACATTGTGCTAGATTTGCCCATTATCCAAACTTCGAAAATATTTCAATATTAACCACAGAAAATAATTATAAACGTAGATTTATGTAAGAAATGTTACACATAATAAATACACCAATCACAAAAAGGATTAATTTTAAGGCAGATACAGCAAATGCAGCTCAAAATTATAGGCACTTAGTTAATAAAAGATAGAATCTTACATTTGAATGTACATATGTATAGGTTTAAATATATTTGGGGGATTCACACTGTAGTCATAGAGTCATTAGTCATAAAATAATAGCACTACATATATGGCAAGTGTGAACAACCCGTCATAACTTGGTCTGCTAAATAAATTTGTATATATAAACTCTAACAGCTGCTGCTTTGTTATGAGCTGAATAAATTTTTTTTTGCAGCAGCATATGGAAAAACGTTCAGTGGCTGCCAGCTACGTAATTTAAACGAGAAAAATTTTTCAATTGTATATATTTAGTTTTTGCGTTTTAGTGCTCCTTTAACATATTTTATGTTATAAAAATGTGATTTAATATACAGACATATAGATATGAATAATTTCTTATCCGCTTTTTAGTCGTGAAACATATATAAGTAACGGCGGCAAACATATACTACCGCCGTCTCGTTTAAAGATTTTCAGAGTTCGACTTAGATCTATAGAGCTATTTTATGACAACACAAAAACATACCTGCAAGAGTGCTATTATTTTATGACTTTTTTATATGCATTACAACAACAACTTTTTTAAAGCAGTCTAAAATTTTATGACTATGACAATATAACTAAAAAGCACGAAGTGTGAATCACCCAATTGTTATTGTTCACAGTTTTTAAGTTCAATCAAAATTTGTTTTAAACTTTGTGAAATATGTTGATTAATATGTGTATATATTTATATATACATATGTGTATATGCATGATGAATGTATATGCTTATGAAAAACATATGTATGTATGAATATGTATGTATATATACATATGTAAAGTTAAGAAATGTTTAGAGCAAAATATTTTTGAATTATATATACATGTACATACACATGTTTAATATTTTGTTATAATATGTCTTTTAAAAATTTTTTAATTTTATATAAATTTGTTTATAAACTTCTTGAATTTGGTTTTAAGATATGTATATATAAATAGGATTGAAAATTCATTTTAGAAATGTTTCTTTTTTAAGTATATATGCATGTATAGATTTAAATTGTTTATTATTATTCCTATATTTTATGTATTTTGTTGACAAATAATTTATAATTTCCTGAAGAAGTCACACAAAGGAGTGACGAAATATTGAAACACAATTTATAATTTTATTAAAAATAAAGAGACCTTAAGCTTAAAAATAATAGTCCATATTATTAATAAAAGAAGGTCAAGAAACTAGAAAAATTAAAAAGTTCAAGAGTACATAATAAATCAAAAAAATACGAGAAGGAAAATATGAGCTACAGCAGGTTTAAAAAAATAGTTAAGTCAGAGGCCTTATTAATAGATTCAAGACCATCAGGGATAAAATTATCAGGACCAAATCCACAATTACATTTTTGATACGTTGCAGAAATGCGGGCATCATACCAAAATTCATTTCAAGATCAACAAAAAATATATCAGGTATTTTCAAATTGGAGGGAGTTCCGGCAATACAGAGGATAACTTATAGGTATACAAATGACATACACAACAAAATTTTAAAATATGCACTAAAACAAAAACATGAACTATTGAAACAATTTCAAAGTGAGATAAATGTAGTTAAAATAAATTTGAGTAGACATCTTAATGGAATAGACTTAGAAAATTTCTTGCAATATGAAGATAGATTAACAATAGCATTAAATGAAAAGATAAAAACAATTCATAAGAAGAAATTCGATTGTTTAAAGAATTTACAAAGAGAGGAATTGAGAATAAAATTTAATAACAAATGGTTTATAAATAAAACTGTTTATGATATACCAACAGACGTACAGTGGACCCTTTCATTAGGAGCAAAACATGCATTACCTATTAAGAGAGAAGAATTTCCAATGTTACAAATGTAGAGACCCAACTAGCAAATTAATGAAAGTTAACAATAATATTGTTGCTGAACATTACAGAAATAGGATTACTAGAGATATGGAAAAGAATAAACTTAAAAATAATATTGCTGTAGCACCTAGATTATATGGTTTACCTAAAATTCATAAAGACCAGTTCCCGTTGAGACCAATTTGTTGTTATGTAAGTTCACCATCTTATCATCTATGTAAATATATTATAGATATTTTGAAAAAGATTACTGAAAATTCAGTATATAATGTTAAGGATGGGTTAGAATTTAAAAACAGATTATTAAACCTAGAAATAGGTAATGATGAAAGATTAGTTTCATTTGATGTAGTATCTTTATTTCCCAGTATACCAGTTGATTTGGCAATAAATACTATTGAGGAAAAATGGGATATAATAGGGAGATATACAAAGATAGATAAATTCTTATTTTTAAGAATATTGAGATTTTGTATAGAAGATAACAGATACTTTCAATATGATGGGAATATATATATATATATATATATATATATATATATATATATATATATATACAAAAACAAGGTCTACAAATGGGATCTCCAGCTTCTCCTATAGTGGCTGATATTGTTATGGAGAGATTGCTTGACAATTGTATTGAGCGAGTGAAAATTAAACCAAGGATAATGACTAAGTATGTAGATGATTTATTTTGCATAATTTCAGAATGTGGATTAGATAATATGTTGAAAACACTAAATTAGTTTAATAATAGCTTTCAATTTACTATGCAAAAGGAAATTGACTGTATGATTCCATACTTAGATACCTTAATAATTAGGAAGAATAGAAATTTAATAATAGATTGGTACCAGAAACCAACATCTTCAGGAAGAATTATTAATTATTATTCAAAGCATAATAAAAAAGTTATTATAAACACAGCTAGGAATTTTGTGGATAAGGTTCTAACAATTAGTGATAGTAGATTTCATAAGAAAAATAAGAAAAGAATTAAATACATATTAGGGAATAATGATTTTCCAACTTGTTTAATAAATAAATTAATATATCAATATGGATTAAGAAATAGTAACATTAATAGAAATATAAATGAACCAAAAATATACAAATCTTTAACTTATGTATCTGGCTTATCAGAACGCATTGGTAGATCAGGAATATGTGATTCTGAAAAATTTACAGTAGCTTATAGAACACATAATACACTAAACAAGTTTTGTAGTAAGACAAGAGATAAAATAGAATCAAATTTGGTTTATAAAATACCTTGTAATGGAAATGACAATGAGGATTGTAATAAGGTGTATATAGGTACAACTAAGAATAAATTAAAAACTAGGATAGCAGGACATAAGACTGATCAGAGATATAGAGATTTAAATTCGCAGAAAACAGCATTATCTTCACATTGTGCTAGATTTGACCATTATCCAAACTTCGAAAATATTTCAATATTAACCACAGAAAATAATTATAAACGTAGATTTATGTCAGAAATGTTACACATAATAAATACACCAATCACAAAAATGATTAATTTTAAGGCAGATACAGCAAATGCAGCTCAAAATTATAGGCACTTAGTTAATAAAAGATAGAATCTTACATTTGAATGTACATATGTATAGGTTTAAATATATTTGGGGGATTCACACTGTAGTCACAGAGTCATAAGTCATAAAATAATAGCACTACATATATGACAAGTGTGAACAACCCGTCATAACTTGGTCTGCTAAATAAATTTGTATATATAGACTCTAACAGCTGCTGCTTTGTTATGAGCTGAATAAATTTTTTTTGCGGCAGCATATGGAAAAACGTTCAGCGCCTGCCAGCTACGTAATTTAAACGAGAAAAATTTTTCAATTGTATATATTTAGTTTTTGCGTTTTAGTGCTCCTTTAACATATTTTACGTTATAAAAATGTGATTTAATATACAGACATATAGATATGAATAATTTCTTATCCGCTTTTTAGTCGTGAAACATATGTAAGTAACGGCGGCAAACATATACTACCGCCGTCTCGTTTAAAGATTTTCAGAGTTCGACTTAGATCTATAGAGCTATTTTATGACAACACAAAAACATACCTGCAAGAGTGCTATTATTTTATGACTTTTTTATATGCAGCACAACAACAACTTTTTTAAAGCAGTCTAAAATTTTATGACTATGACAATATAACTAAAAAGCACGAAGTGTGAATCACCCAATTGTTATTGTTCACATTTTTTAAGTTCAATTAAAATTTGTTTTAAACTTTGTGAAATTTGTTGATTAATATGTGTATATATTTATATATACATATGTGTATATGTATGATGAATGTATATGCTTATGAAAAACATATGTATTTATGAATATGTATGTATATATACATATGTAAAGTTAAGAAACGTTTAGAGCAAAATATTTTTGAATTATATATACATGTACATGCACATAATGTTTAATATTTTGTTATAATATGTCTTTTAAAAATTTTTTAAATTTATATAAATTTGTTTATGAACTTCTTGAATTTGGTTTTAAGATACGTATATATATCTAGGATTGAAAATTCATTTTAGAAATGTTTCTTTTTTAAGTATATATGCATGTATAGATTTAAATTGTTTATTATTGTTCCTATATTTTACATTTTATAAAAAAAATTTTGTTTGAATCTTTTTGTATTTTGTTGACAAATAATTTATAATTTCCTGAAGAAGTCACACAAAGGAGTGACGAAATATTGAAACACAATTTATAATTTTATTAAAAATAAGGAGACCTTAAGCTTAAAAGAGCACACAATAAATCAAAAGAATACGAGAAGGAAATTATGAGCTACAGCAGGTTTAAAAAAAATAGTTAAGTCAGAGGCCTTATTAATAGATTCAAGACCATCAGGGATAAAATTATCAGGACCAAATCCACAATTACATTTTTGATACGTTGCAGAAATGCGGGCATCATACCAAATTTTCAAATTGGAGGGAGTTCCGGCAATACAGAGGATAAGTTATAGGTATACAAATGACATACACAACAAAATTTTAAAATATACACTAAAACAAAAACATGAACTATTGAAACAATTTCAAAGTGAGATAAATGTAGTTAAAATAAATTTGAGTAGACATCTTAATGGAATAGACTTAGAAAATTTCTTGCAATATGAAGATAGATTAACAATAGCATTAAATGAAAAGATAAAAAGAATTCATAAGAAGAAATTCGATTGTTTAAAGAATTTACAAAGAGAGGAATTGAGAATAAAATTTAATAACAAATGGTTTATAAATAAAACTGTTTATGATATACCAACAGACGTACAGTGGACCCTTTCATTAGGAGCAAAACATGCATTACCTATTAAGAGAGAAGAATTTCCAATGTTACAAATGTAGAGACCCAACTAGCAAATTAATGAAAGTTAACAATAATATTGTTGCTGAACATTACAGAAATAGGATTACTAGAGATATGGAAAAGAATAAACTTAAAAATAATATTGCTGTAGCACCTAGATTATATGGTTTACCTAAAATTCATAAAGACCAGTTCCCGTTGAGACCAATTTGTTGTTATGTAAATTCACCATCTTATCATCTATGTAAATATATTATAGATATTTTGAAAAAGATTACTGAAAATTCAGTATATAATGTTAAGGATGGGTTAGAATTTAAAAACAGATTATTAAACCTAGAAATAGGTAATGATGAAAGATTAGTTTCATTTGATGTAGTATCTTTATTTCCCAGTATACCAGTTGATTTGGCAATAAATACTATTGAGGAAAAATGGGATATAATAGGGAGATATACAAAGATAGATAAATGCTTATTTTTAAGAATATTGAGATTTTGTATAGAAGATAACAGATACTTTCAATATGATGGGAATATATATATATATATATATATATATACAAAAACAAGGTCTACAAATGGGATCTCCAGCTTCTCCTATAGTGGCTGATATTATTATGGAGAGATTGCTTGACAATTGTATTGAGCGAGTGAACATTAAACCAAGGATAATGACTAAATATGTAGATGATTTATTTTGCATAATTTCAGAATGTGGATTAGATAATATGTTGAAAACACTAAATTAGTTTAATAATAGCTTTCAATTTACTATGGAAAAGGAAATTGACTGTATGATTCCATACTTAGATACCTTAATAATTAGGAAGAATAGAAATTTAATAATAGATTGGTACCAGAAACCAACATCTTCAGGAAGAATTATTAATTATTATTCAAAGCATAATAAAAAAGTTATTATAAACACAGCTAGGAATTTTGTGGATAAGGTTCTAACAATTAGTGATAGTAGATTTCATAAGAAAAATAAGAAAAGAATTAAATACATATTAGGGAATAATGATTTTCCAACTTGTTTAATAAATAAATTAATATATCAATATGGATTAAGAAATAGTAACATTAATAGAAATATAAATGAACCAAAAATATACAAATCTTTAACTTGTGTATCTGGCTTATCAGAACGCATTGGTAGATCAGGAATATGTGATTCTGAAAAATTTACAGTAGCTTATAGAACACATAATACACTAAACAAGTTTTGTAGTAAGACAAAAGATAAAATAGAATCAAATTTGGTTTATAAAATACCTTGTAATGGAAATGACAATGAGGATTGTAATAAGGTGTATATAGGTACAACTAAGAATAAATTAAAAACTAGGATAGCAGGACATAAGACTGATCAGAGATATAGAGATATAAATTCGCAGAAAACAGCATTATCTTCACATTGTGCTAGATTTGCGCATTATCCAAACTTCGAAAATATTTCAATATTAACCACAGAAAATAATTATAAACGTAGATTTATGTCAGAAATGTTACACATAATAAATACACCAATCACAAAAAGGATTAATTTTAAGGCAGATACAGCAAATGCAGCTCAAAATTATAGGCACTTAGTTAATAAAAGATAGAATCTTACATTTGAATGTACATATGTATAGGTTTAAATATATTTGGGGGATTCACACTGTAGTCATAGAGTCATTAGTCATAAAATAATAGCACTACATATATGGCAAGTGTGAACAACCCGTCATAACTTGGTCTGCTAAATAAATTTGTATATATAAACTCTAACAGCTGCTGCTTTGTTATGAGCTGAATAAATTTTTTTTTGCAGCGGCATATGGAAAAACGTTCAGTGGCTGCCAGCTACGTAATTTAAACGAGAAAAATTTTTCAATTGTATAAATTTAGTTTTTGCGTTTTAATGCTCCTTTAACATATTTTATGTTATAAAAATGTGATTTAATATACAGACATATAGATATGAATAATTTCTTATCCGCTTTTTAGTCGTGAAACATATATAAGTAACGGCGGCAAACATATACTACCGCCGTCTCGTTTAAAGATTTTCAGAGTTCGACTTAGAGCTATAGAACTATTTTATGACAACACAAAAACATACCTGCAAGAGTGCTATTATTTTATGACTTTTTTATATGCATTACAACAACAACTTTTTTAAAGCAGTCTAAAATTTTATGACTATGACAATATAACTAAAAAGCACGAAGTGTGAATCACCCAATTGTTATTGTTCACAGTTTTTAAGTTCAATCAAAATTTGTTTTAAACTTTGTGAAATATGTTGATTAATATGTGTATATATTTATATATACATATGTGTATATGCATGATGAATGTATATGCTTATGAAAAACATATGTATGTATGAATATGTATGTATATATACATATGTAAAGTTAAGAAATGTTTAGAGCAAAATATTTTTGAATTATATATACATGTACATACACATGTTTAATATTTTGTTATAATATGTCTTTTAAAAATTTTTTAATTTTATATAAATTTGTTTATAAACTTCTTGAATTTGGTTTTAAGATATGTATATATAAATAGGATTGAAAATTCATTTTAGAAATGTTTCTTTTTTAAGTATATATGCATGTATAGATTTAAATTGTTTATTATTATTCCTATATTTTATGTATTTTGTTGACAAATAATTTATAATTTCCTGAAGAAGTCACACAAAGGAGTGACGAAATATTGAAACACAATTTATAATTTTATTAAAAATAAAGAGACCTTAAGCTTAAAAATAATAGTCCATATTATTAATAAAAGAAGGTCAAGAAACTAGAAAAATTAAAAAGTTCAAGAGTACATAATAAATCAAAAAAATACGAGAAGGAAAATATGAGCTACAGCAGGTTTAAAAAAATAGTTAAGTCAGAGGCCTTATTAATAGATTCAAGACCATCAGGGATAAAATTATCAGGACCAAATCCACAATTACATTTTTGATACGTTGCAGAAATGCGGGCATCATACCAAAATTCATTTCAAGATCAACAAAAAATATATCAGGTATTTTCAAATTGGAGGGAGTTCCGGCAATACAGAGGATAACTTATAGGTATACAAATGACATACACAACAAAATTTTAAAATATGCACTAAAACAAAAACATGAACTATTGAAACAATTTCAAAGTGAGATAAATGTAGTTAAAATAAATTTGAGTAGACATCTTAATGGAATAGACTTAGAAAATTTCTTGCAATATGAAGATAGATTAACAATAGCATTAAATGAAAAGATAAAAAGAATTCATAAGAAGAAATTCGATTGTTTAAAGAATTTAAAAAGAGAGGAATTGAGAATAAAATTTAATAACAAATGGTTTATAAATAAAACTGTTTATGATATACCAACAGACGTACAGTGGACCCTTTCATTAGGAGCAAAACATGCATTACCTATTAAGAGAGAAGAATTTCCAATGTTACAAATGTAGAGACCCAACTAGCAAATTAATGAAAGTTAACAATAATATTGTTGCTGAACATTACAGAAATAGGATTACTAGAGATATGGAAAAGAATAAACTTAAAAATAATATTGCTGTAGCACCTAGATTATATGGTTTACCTAAAATTCATAAAGACCAGTTCCCGTTGAGACCAATTTGTTGTTATGTAAGTTCACCATCTTATCATCTATGTAAATATATTATAGATATTTTGAAAAAGATTACTGAAAATTCAGTATATAATGTTAAGGATGGGTTAGAATTTAAAAACAGATTATTAAACCTAGAAATAGGTAATGATGAAAGATTAGTTTCATTTGATGTAGTATCTTTATTTCCCAGTATACCAGTTGATTTGGCAATAAATACTATTGAGGAAAAATGGGATATAATAGGGAGATATACAAAGATAGATAAATTCTTATTTTTAAGAATATTGAGATTTTGTATAGAAGATAACAGATACTTTCAATATGATGGGAATATATATATATATATATATATATATATATATATATATACAAAAACAAGGTCTACAAATGGGATCTCCAGCTTCTCCTATAGTGGCTGATATTGTTATGGAGAGATTGCTTGACAATTGTATTGAGCGAGTGAAAATTAAACCAAGGATAATGACTAAGTATGTAGATGATTTATTTTGCATAATTTCAGAATGTGGATTAGATAATATGTTGAAAACACTAAATTAGTTTAATAATAGCTTTCAATTTACTATGCAAAAGGAAATTGACTGTATGATTCCATACTTAGATACCTTAATAATTAGGAAGAATAGAAATTTAATAATAGATTGGTACCAGAAACCAACATCTTCAGGAAGAATTATTAATTATTATTCAAAGCATAATAAAAAAGTTATTATAAACACAGCTAGGAATTTTGTGGATAAGGTTCTAACAATTAGTGATAGTAGATTTCATAAGAAAAATAAGAAAAGAATTAAATACATATTAGGGAATAATGATTTTCCAACTTGTTTAATAAATAAATTAATATATCAATATGGATTAAGAAATAGTAACATTAATAGAAATATAAATGAACCAAAAATATACAAATCTTTAACTTATGTATCTGGCTTATCAGAACGCATTGGTAGATCAGGAATATGTGATTCTGAAAAATTTACAGTAGCTTATAGAACACATAATACACTAAACAAGTTTTGTAGTAAGACAAAAGATAAAATAGAATAAAATTTGGTTTATAAAATACCTTGTAATGGAAATGACAATGAGGATTGTAATAAGGTGTATATAGGTACAACTAAGAATAAATTAAAAACTAGGATAGCAGGACATAAGACTGATCAGAGATATAGAGATATAAATTCGCAGAAAACAGCATTATCTTCACATTGTGCTAGATTTGCCCATTATCCAAACTTCGAAAATATTTCAATATTAACCACAGAAAATAATTATAAACGTAGATTTATGTCAGAAATGTTACACATAATAAATACACCAATCACAAAAAGGATTAATTTTAAGGCAGATACAGCAAATGCAGCTCAAAATTATAGGCACTTAGTTAATAAAAGATAGAATCTTACATTTGAATGTACATATGTATAGGTTTAAATATATTTGGGGGATTCACACTGTAGTCATAGAGTCATTAGTCATAAAATAATAGCACTACATATATGGCAAGTGTGAACAACCCGTCATAACTTGGTCTGCTAAATAAATTTGTATATATAAACTCTAACAGCTGCTGCTTTGTTATGAGCTGAATAAATTTTTTTTGCAGCGGCATATGGAAAAACGTTCAGTGGCTGCCAGCTACGTAATTTAAACGAGAAAAATTTTTCAATTGTATAAATTTAGTTTTTGCGTTTTAATGCTCCTTTAACATATTTTATGTTATAAAAATGTGATTTAATATACAGACATATAGATATGAATAATTTCTTATCCGCTTTTTAGTCGTGAAACATATATAAGTAACGGCGGCAAACATATACTACCGCCGTCTCGTTTAAAGATTTTCAGAGTTCGACTTAGATCTATAGAGCTATTTTATGACAACACAAAAACATACCTGCAAGAGTGCTATTATTTTATGACTTTTTTATATGCATTACAACAACAACTTTTTTAAAGCAGTCTAAAATTTTATGACTATGACAATATAACTAAAAAGCACGAAGTGTGAATCACCCAATTGTTATTGTTCACAGTTTTTAAGTTCAATCAAAATTTGTTTTAAACTTTGTGAAATATGTTGATTAATATGTGTATATATTTATATATACATATGTGTATATGCATGATGAATGTATATGCTTATGAAAAACATATGTATGTATGAATATGTATGTATATATACATATGTAAAGTTAAGAAATGTTTAGAGCAAAATATTTTTGAATTATATATACATGTACATACACATGTTTAATATATTGTTATAATATGTCTTTTAAAAATTTTTTAAATTTATATAAATTTGTTTATAAACTTCTTGAATTTGGTTTTAAGATATGTATATATAAATAGGATTGAAAATTCATTTTAGAAATGTTTCTTTTTTAAGTATATATGCATGTATAGATTTAAATTGTTTATTATTATTCCTATATTTTTTATGTATTTTGTTGACAAATAATTTATAATTTCCTGAAGAAGTCACACAAAGGAGTGACGAAATATTGAAACACAATTTATAATTTTATTAAAAATAAAGAGACCTTAAGCTTAAAAATAATAGTCCATATTATTAATAAAAGAAGGTCAAGAAACTAGAAAAATTAAAAAGTTCAAGAGTACATAATAAATCAAAAAAATACGAGAAGGAAAATATGAGCTACAGCAGGTTTAAAAAAAATAGTTAAGTCAGAGACCTTATTAATAGATTCAAGACCATCAGGGATAAAATTATCAGGACCAAATCCACAATTACATTTTTGATACGTTGCAGAAATGCGGGCATCATACCAAAATTCATTTCCAGATCAACAAAAAATATATCAGGTATTTTCAAATTGGAGGGAGTTCCGGCAATACAGAGGATAACTTATAGGTATACAAATGACATACACAACAAAATTTTAAAATATGCACTAAAACAAAAACATGAACTATTGAAACAATTTCAAAGTGAGATAAATGTAGTTAAAATAAATTTTAGTAGACATCTTAATGGAATAGACTTAGAAAATTTCTTGCAATATGAAGATAGATTAACAATAGCATTAAATGAAAAGATAAAAAGAATTCATAAGAAGAAATTCGATTGTTTAAAGAATTTACAAAGAGAGGAATTGAGAATAAAATTTAATAACAAATGGTTTATGATATACCAACAGACGTACAGTGGACCCTTTCATTAGGAGCAAAACATGCATTACCTATTAAGAGAGAAGAATTTCCAATGTTACAAATGTAGAGACCCAACTAGCAAATTAATGAAAGTTAACAATAATATTGTTGCTGAACATTACAGAAATAGGATTACTAGAGATATGGAAAAGAATAAACTTAAAAATAATATTGCTGTAGCACCTAGATTATATGGTTTACCTAAAATTCATAAAGACCAGTTCCCGTTGAGACCAATTTGTTGTTATGTAAATTCACCATCTTATCATCTATGTAAATATATTATAGATATTTTGAAAAAGATTACTGAAAATTCAGTATATAATGTTAAGGATGGGTTAGAATTTAAAAACAGATTATTAAACCTAGAAATAGGTAATGATGAAAGATTAGTTTCATTTGATGTAGTATCTTTATTTCCCAGTATACCAGTTGATTTGGCAATAAATACTATTGAGGAAAAATGGGATATAATAGGGAGATATACAAAGATAGATAAATGCTTATTTTTAAGAATATTGAGATTTTGTATAGAAGATAACAGATACTTTCAATATGATGGGAATATATATATATATATATATATATATATATATATATATATATATATATATATATACAAAAACAAGGTCTACAAATGGGATCTCCAGCTTCTCCTATAGTGGCTGATATTGTTATGGAGAGATTGCTTGACAATTGTATTGAGCGAGTGAACATTAAACCAAGGATAATGACTAAATATGTAGATGATTTATTTTGCATAATTTCAGAATGTGGATTAGATAATATGTTGAAAACACTAAATTAGTTTAATAATAGCTTTCAATTTACTATGGAAAAGGAAATTGACTGTATGATTCCATACTTAGATACCTTAATAATTAGGAAGAATAGAAATTTAATAATAGATTGGTACTAGAAACCAACATCTTCAGGAAGAATTATTAATTATTATTCAAAGCATAATAAAAAAGTTATTATAAACACAGCTAAGAATTTTGTGGATAAGGTTCTAACAATTAGTGATAGTAGATTTCATAAGAAAAATAAGAAAAGAATTAAATACATATTAGGGAATAATGATTTTCCAACTTGTAAAATAGTAACATTAATAGAAATATAAATGAACCAAAAATATACAAATCCTTAACTTATGTATCTGGCTTATCAGAACGCATTGGTAGATCAGGAATATGTGATTCTGAAAAATTTACAGTAGCTTATAGAACACATAATACACTAAACAAGTAGGACAAAAGATAAAATAGAATCAAATTTGGTTTATAAAATACCTTGTAATGGAAATGTCAATGAGGATTGTAATAAGGTGTATATAGGTACAACTAAGAATAAATTAAAAACTAGGATAGCAGGACATAAGACTGATCAGAGATATAGAGATATAAATTCGCAGAAAACAGCATTATCTTCACATTGTGCTAGATTTGATCATTATCCAAACTTCGAAAATGTTTCAATATTAATCACAGAAAATAATTATAAATGTAGATTTATGTCAGAAATGTTAAACATAATAAATACACCAATCACAAAAAGGATTAATTTTAAGGCAGATACAGCAAATGTAGCTCAAAATTATATACACTTAGTTAATAAAAGATAGAATCTTACATTTTAATGTACATATGTGTAGGTTTAAATACATTTGGGGGATTCACACTGTAGTCATAGAGTCATAAGTCATAAATTAATAGCACTAAATATCTGACAAGTGTGAACAACCCGTCACAACTTGGTCTGCTAAATAAATTTGTATATGTATATAAACTCTAACAGCTGCTGCCTTGTTATGAGCTGAATAAATTTTTTTTGCGGCGGCATATGGAAAAGCGTTCAGTGGCTGCCAGCTACGTAATTTAAACGAGAAAAATTTTTCAATTGTATATATTTAGTTTTTGCGTTTTAGTGCTCCTTTAACATATTTTATGTTATAAAAATGTGATTTAATATACAGACATATAGATATGAATAATTTCTTATCCGCTTTTTAGTTGTGAAACATATATAACTAACGGCGGCAAACATATACTACCGCCGTCTCGTTTAAAGATTTTCAGAGTTCGACTTAGATCTATAGAGCTATTTTATGACAACACAAAAACATACCTGCAAGAGTGCTATTATTTTATGACTTTTTTATATGCAGCACAACAACAACTTTTTTAAAGCAGTCTAAAATATTATGACTATGACAATATAACTAAAAAGCACGAAGTGTGAATCACCCAATTGTTATTGTTCACATTTTTAAGTTCAATTAAAATTTGTTTTAAACTTTGTGAAATTTGTTGATTAATATGTGTATATATTTATATATACATATGTGTATATGCATGATGAATGGATATGCTTATGAAAAACATATTTATGTATGAATATGTATGTGTATATACATATGTAAAGTTAAGAAATGTTTAGAGCAAAATATTTTTGAATTATATATACATGTACATACACATAATGTTTACTATTTTGTTATAATATGTCTTTTATAAATTTTTTAAATTTATATAAATTTGTTTATAAACTTCTTGAATTTGGTTTTAAGATATGTATATATAAATAGGATTGAAAATTCATTTTAGAAATGTTTCTTTTTTAAGTATATATGCGTGTATAGATTTAGATTGTTTATTATTATTCCTATATTTTATGTATTTTGTTGACAAATAATTTATAATTTCCTGAAGAAGTCACACAAAGGAGTGACGAAATATTGAAACACAATTTATAATTTTATTAAAAATAAAGAGACCTTAAGCTTAAAAATAATATTCCATAATATTAATAAAAGAAGGTCAAGAAACTAGAAAAATTAAAAAGTTCAAGAGCACACAATAAATCAAAAAAATACGAGAAGGAAAATATGAGCTACAGCAGGTTTAAAAAAAATAGTTAAGTCAGAGGCCATATTAATAGATTCAAGACCATCAAGGATAAAATTATCAGGACCAAACCACAATTACATTTCTGATACGTTGCAGAAATGCGGGCATCATGCCAAAATTCATTTCAAGATCAACAAAAAATATATCAGGTATTTTCAAATTGGAGGGAGTTCCGGCAATACAGAGGATAAATTATAGGTATACAAATGACATACACAACAAAGGTATACAAAAAATATACACTAAAACAAAAACATGAACTATTGAAACAATTTCAATGTGAGATAAATGTAGTTAAAATAAATTTGAGTAGACATCTTAGTGGAATAGAATTAGAAAATTTCTTGCAATATGAAGATAGATTAACAATAGCATTAAACGAAAAGATAAAAAGAATTCATAAGAAGAAAATCGATTGTTTAAAGAATTTACAAAGAGAGGAATTGAGAATAAAATTTAATAACAAATGGTTTATAAATAAAACTAGTTATGATATACCAATAGACGTACAGTGGACCCTTTCATTAGGAGCAAAACATGCATTACCTACTAAGAGAGAAGAATTTCCAATGTTACAAATGTTAGCAGATGGAGAAGATCTAGTTCAATCTAAAATTGAAAGTGAAGAGTAAGAAATACCTAGAAATAGATTAACATCATTTATTGATAATCATATTAATAAAATGAGACTATCAAATAGAGATAAATATATGTTAGACAAAGTAAGGGAAACAGATACTTCAAAATATTCGTTGCTAAGTAGCATACTTAGATACCTTAATAATTAGGAAGAATAGAAATTTATTAATAGATTGGTACCAGAAACCAACATCTTCAGGAATAATTATTTATTATTATTCAAAGCATAATAAAAAATTTATTATAAACACAGCTAGGAGTTTTGTGGATAAGGTTCTAACAATTAGTGATAGTAGATTTCATAAGAAAAATAAGAAAAGAATTAAATAGCTTATAGAACACATAATACATTATGATAGATCAGGAATATGTGATTCTGAAAAATTTACAGTAGCTTATATAACACATAATACACTAAACAAGTTTTGTAGTAAGACAAAAGATAAAATAGAATCAAATTTGGTTTATAAAATACCTTGTAATGGAAATGACAATGAGGATTGTAATAAGGTGTATATAGGTACAACTAAGGATAAATTAAAAACTAGGATAGCAGGACATAAGACTGATCAGAGATATATAGAGATATAAATTCGTAGAAAACAGCATTATCTTCACATTGTGCTAGATTTGACCATTATCCAAACTTCGAAAATGTTTCAATATTAACCACAGAAAATAATTATAAACGTAGATTTATGTCAGAAATGTTACACTTAATAAATACACCAATCACAAAAAGGATTAATTTTAAGGCAGATACAGCAAATGTAGCTCAAAATTATAGACACTTAGTTAATAAAAGATAGAATCTCACAATCAAATGTACATATGTATAGGTTTAAATATATTTGGGGGATTCACACTGTAGTCATAGAGTCATAAGTCATAAGTCATAAAATAATAGCACTAAATATATGACAAGTGTGAACAACCCGTCATAACTTGGTCTGCTAAATAAATTTGTATATATAAACTCTAACAGCTGCTGCCTTGTTATGAGCTGAATAAATTTTTTTTGCGGCGGCATATGGAAAAGCGTTCAGTGGCTGCCAGCTACGTAATTTAAACGAGAAAAATTTTTCAATTGTATATATTTAGTTTTTGCGTTTTAGTGCTTCTTTAATATATTTTATGTTATAAAAATGTGATTTAATATACAGACATGTAGATATAAATAATTTTTTATCCGCTTTTTAGTCGTGAAACATATATAAGTAACGGCGGCAAACATATACTACCGCCGTCTCGTTTAAAGATTTTCAGAGTTCGACTTAGATCTATAGAGCTATTTTATGATAACACAAAAACATACCTGCAAGAGTGCTATTATTTTATGACTTTTTTATATGCAGCACAACAACAACTTTTTTAAAGCAGTCTAAAATTTTATGACTATGACAATATAACTAAAAAGCACGAAGTGTGAATCACCCAATTGTTATTGTTCACATTTTTTAAGTTCAATTAAAATTTGTTTTAAACTTTGTGAAATTTGTTGATTAATATGTGTATATATTTATATATACATATGTGTATATGTATGATGAATGTATATGCTTATGAAAAACATATGTATATATGAATATGTATGTATATATACATATGTAAAGTTAAGAAACGTTTAGAGCAAAATATTTTTGAATTATATATACATGTACATACACATAATGTTTAATATTTTGTTATAATATGTCTTTTAAAAATTTTTTAAATTTATATAAATTTGTTTATGAACTTCTTGAATTTGGTTTTAAGATACGTATATATATCTAGGATTGAAAATTCATTTTAGAAATGTTTCTTTTTTAAGTATATATGCATGTATAGATTTAAATTGTTTATTATTGTTCCTATATTTTACATTTTATAAAAAAAATTTTGTTTGAATCTTTTTGTATTTTGTTGACAAATAATTTATAATTTCCTGAAGAAGTCACACAAAGGAGTGACGAAATATTGAAACACAATTTATAATTTTATTAAAAATAAGGAGACCTTAAGCTTAAAAGAGCACACAATAAATCAAAAGAATACGAGAAGGAAAATATGAGCTACAGCAGGTTTAAAAAAAATAGTTAAGTCAGAGGCCTTATTAATAGATTCAAGACCATCAGGGATAAAATTATCAGGACCAAATCCACAATTACATTTTTGATACGTTGCAGAAATGCGGGCATCATACCAAATTTTCAAATTGGAGGGAGTTCCGGCAATACAGAGGATAAGTTATAGGTATACAAATGACATACACAACAAAATTTTAAAATATACACTAAAACAAAAACATGAACTATTGAAACAATTTCAAAGTGAGATAAATGTAGTTAAAATAAATTTGGGTAGACATCTTAATGGAATAGAATTAGAAAATTTCTTGCAATATGAAGATAGATTAACCATAGCATTAAATGAAAAGATAAAACGAATTCATAAGAAGAAATTCGATTGTTTAAAGAATTTACAAAGAGAGGAATTGAGAACAAAATGTAATAACAAATGGTTTATAAATAAAACTAGTTATGATATACCAATAGACGTACAGTGGACCCTTTCATTAGGAGCAAAACATGCATTACCTATTAAGAGAGAAGAATTTCCAATGTTACAAATGTTAGCAGATGGAGAAGATCTAGTTCAAACTAAAATTGAAAGTGAAGAGTAAGAAATATCTAGAAATAGATTAACATCATTTATTGATAATCATATTAATAAAATGACACTATCAAATAGAGATAAATATATGTTAGACAAAGTAAGGGAAACAGATACAAAATATTCTTTGCTAAGTAGAGACCCAACTAGCAAATTAATGAAAGTTAACAAAAATATTGTTGCTGAACATTACAGAAATAGGATTATTAGAGATATGGAAAAGAATAAACTTAAAAATAATATTGCTGTAGCACCTAGATTATATGGTTTACCTAAAATTCATAAAGACCAGTTCCCGTTGAGACCAATTTGTTGTTATGTAAATTCACCATCTTATCATCTATGTAAATATATTATAGATATTTTGAAAAAGATTACTGAAAATTCAGTATATAATGTTAAGGATGGGTTAGAATTTAAAAACAGATTATTAAACCTAGAAATAGGTAATGATGAAAGATTAGTTTCATTTGATGTACTATCTTTATTTCCCAGTATACCAGTTGATTTGGCAATAAATACTATTGAGGAAAAATGGGATATAATAGGGAGATATACAAAGATAGATAAATGCTTATTTTTAAGAATATTGAGATTTTGTATAGAAGATAACAGATACTTTCAATATGATGGGAATATATATTTACAAAAACAAGGTCTACAAATGGGATTTCCAGCTTCTCCTATAGTGGCTGACATTGTTATGGAGAGATTGCTTGACAATTGTATTGAGCGAGTGAACATTAAACCAAGGATAATGACTAAATATGTAGATGATTTATTTTGCATAATTTCAGAATGTGGATTAGATAATATGTTGAAAACACTAAATTAGTTTAATAATAGCTTTCAATTTACTATGGAAAAGGAAATTGACTGTATGATTCCATACTTAGATACCTTAATAATTAGGAAGAATAGAAATTTAATAATAGATTGGTACCAGAAACCAACATCTTCAGGAAGAATTATTAATTATTATTCAAAGCATAATAAAAAAGTTATTATAAACACAGCTAAGAATTTTGTGGATAAGGTTCTAACAATTAGTGATAGTAGATTTCATAAGAAAAATAAGAAAAGAATTAAATACATATTAGGGAATAATGATTTTCCAACTTGTTTAATAAATAAATTAATATATCAATATGGATTAAGAAATAGTAACATTAATAGAAATATAAATGAACCAAAAATATACAAATCTTTAACTTATGTATCTGGCTTATCAGAACGCATTGGTAGATCAGGAATATGTGATTCTGAAAAATTTACAGTAGCTTATAGAACACATAATACACTAAACAAGTTTTGTAGTAAGACAAAAGATAAAATAGAATCAAATTTGGTTTATAAAATACCTTGTAATGGAAATGTCAATGAGGATTGTAATAAGGTGTATATAGGTACAACTAAGAATAAATTAAAAACTAGGATAGCAGGACATAAGACTAATCAGAGATATAGAGATATAAATTCGCAGAAAACAGCATTATCTTCACATTGTGCTAGATTTGATCATGATCCAAACTTCGAAAATGTTTCAATATTAATCACAGAAAATAATTATAAATGTAGATTTATGTCAGAAATGTTAAACATAATAAATACACCAATCACAAAAAGGATTAATTTTAAGGCAGATACAGCAAATGTAGCTCAAAATTATATACACTTAGTTAATAAAAGATAGAATCTTACATTTTAATGTACATATGTGTAGGTTTAAATACATTTGGGGGATTCACACTGTAGTCATAGAGTCATAAGTCATAAATTAATAGCACTAAATATCTGACAAGTGTGAACAACCCGTCACAACTTGGTCTGCTAAATAAATTTGTATATGTATATAAACTCTAACAGCTGCTGCCTTGTTATGAGCTGAATAAATTTTTTTTGCGGCGGCATATGGAAAAGCGTTCAGTGGCTGCCAGCTACGTAATTTAAACGAGAAAAATTTTTCAATTGTATATATTTAGTTTTTGCGTTTTAGTGCTCCTTTAACATATTTTATGTTATAAAAATGTGATTTAATATACAGACATATAGATATGAATAATTTCTTATCCGCTTTTTAGTTGTGAAACATATATAAGTAACGGCGGCAAACATATACTACCGCCGTCTCGTTTAAAGATTTTCAGAGTTCGACTTAGATCTATAGAGCTATTTTATGACAACACAAAAACATACCTGCAAGAGTGCTATTATTTTATGACTTTTTTATATGCAGCACAACAACAACTTTTTTAAAGCAGTCTAAAATATTATGACTATGACAATATAACTAAAAAGCACGAAGTGTGAATCACCCAATTGTTATTGTTCACATTTTTAAGTTCAATTAAAATTTGTTTTAAACTTTGTGAAATTTGTTGATTAATATGTGTATATATTTATATATACATATGTGTATATGCATGATGAATGGATATGCTTATGAAAAACATATGTATGTATGAATATGTATGTGTATATACATATGTAAAGTTAAGAAATGTTTAGAGCAAAATATTTTTGAATTATATATACATGTACATACACATAATGTTTACTATTTTGTTATAATATGTCTTTTATAAATTTTTTAAATTTATATAAATTTGTTTATAAACTTCTTGAATTTGGTTTTAAGATATGTATATATAAATAGGATTGAAAATTCATTTTAGAAATGTTTCTTTTTTAAGTATATATGCATGTATAGATTTAAATTGTTTATTATTATTCCTATATATTATGTATTTTGTTGACAAATAATTTATAATTTCCTGAAGAAGTCACACAAAGGAGTGACGAAATATTGAAACACAATTTATAATTTTATTAAAAATAAAGAGACCTTAAGCTTAAAAATAATAGTCCATAATATTAATAAAAGAAGGTCAAGAAACTAGAAAAATTAAAAAGTTCAAGAGCACACAATAAATCAAAAAAATATGAGAAGGAAAATATGAGATACAGCAGGTTTAAAAAAAATAGTTCAGTCAGAGGCCTTATTAATAGATTCAAGACCATCAAGGATAAAATTATCAGGACCAAACCACAATTACATTTCTGATACGTTGCAGAAATGCGGGCATCATGCCAAAATTCATTTCAAGATCAACAAAAAATATATCAGGTATTTTCAAATTGGAGGGAGTTCCGGCAATACAGAGGATAATTTATAGGTATACAAATGACATACACAACAAAGGTATACAAAAAATATACACTAAAACAAAAACATGAACTATTGAAACAATTTCAATGTGAGATAAATGTAGTTAAAATAAATTTGAGTAGACATCTTAATGGAATAGAATTAGAAAATTTCTTGCAATATGAAGATAGATTAACAATAGCATTAAACGAAAAGATAAAAAGAATTCATAAGAAGAAAATCGATTGTTTAAAGAATTTACAAAGAGAGGAATTGAGAATAAAATTTAATAACAAATGGTTTATAAATACAACTAGTATGATATACCAATAGACGTACAGTGGACCCTTTCATTAGGAGCAAAACATGCATTACCTACTAAGAGAGAAGAATTTCCAATGTTACAAATGTTAGCAGATGGAGAAGATCTAGTTCAAACTAAAATTGAAAGTGAAGAGTAAGAAATACCTAGAAATAGATTAACATCATTTATTGATAATCATATTAATAAAATGAGACTATCAAATAGAGATAAATATATGTTAGACAAAGTAAGGGAAACAGATACTTCAAAATATTCGTTGCTAAGTAGCATACTTAGATACCTTAATAATTAGGAAGAATAGAAATTTATTAATAGATTGGTACCAGAAACCAACATCTTCAGGACTAATTATTAATTATTATTCAAAGCATAATAAAAAATTTATTATAAACACAGCTAGGAGTTTTGTGGATAAGGTTCTAACAATTAGTGATAGTAGATTTCATAAGAAAAATAAGAAAAGAATTAAATAGCTTATAGAACACATAATACATTATGGTAGATCAGGAATATGTGATTCTGAAAAATTTACAGTAGCTTATATAACACATAATACATTAAACAAGTTTTGTAGTAAGACAAAAAATAAAATAGAATCAAATTTGGTTTATAAAATACCTTGTAATGGAAATGACAATGAGGATTGTAATAAGGTGTATATAGGTACAACTAAGGATAAATTAAAAACTAGGATAGCAGGACATAAGACTGATCAGAGATATATAGAGATATAAATTCGTAGAAAACAGCATTATCTTCACATTGTGCTAGATTTGACCATTATCCAAACTTCGAAAATGTTTCAATATTAACCACAGAAAATAATTATAAACGTAGATTTATGTCAGAAATGTTACACTTAATAAATACACCAATCACAAAAAGGATTAATTTTAAGGCAGATACAGCAAATGTAGCTCAAAACTATAGACACTTAGTTAATAAAAGATAGAATCTCACAATCAAATGTACATATGTATAGGTTTAAATATATTTGGGGGATTCACACTGTAGTCATAGAGTCATAAGTCATAAGTCATAAAATAATAGCACTAAATATATGACAAGTGTGAACAACCCGTCATAACTTGGTCTGCTAAATAAATTTGTATATATAAACTCTAACAGCTGCTGCCTTGTTATGAGCTGAATAAATTTTTTTTGCGGCGGCATATGGAAAAGCGTTCAGTGGCTGCCAGCTACGTAATTTAAACGAGAAAAATTTTTCAATTGTATATATTTAGTTTTTGCGTTTTAGTGCTTCTTTAATATATTTTATGTTATAAAAATGTGATTCAATATACAGACATGTAGATATAAATAATTTTTTATCCGCTTTTTAGTCGTGAAACATATATAAGTAACGGCGGCAAACATATACTACCGCCGTCTCGTTTAAAGATTTTCAGAGTTCGACTTAGATCTATAGAGCTATTTTATGATAACACAAAAACATACCTGCAAGAGTGCTATTATTTTATGACTTTTTTATATGCAGCACAACAACAACTTTTTTAAAGCAGTCTAAAATTTTATGACTATGACAATATAACTAAAAAGCACGAAGTGTGAATCACCCAATTGTTATTGTTCACATTTTTTAAGTTCAATTAAAATTTGTTTTAAACTTTGTGAAATTTGTTGATTAATATGTGTATATATTTATATATACATATGTGTATATGTATGATGAATGTATATGCTTATGAAAAACATATGTATTTATGAATATGTATGTATATATACATATGTAAAGTTAAGAAACGTTTAGAGCAAAATATTTTTGAATTATATATACATGTACATGCACATAATGTTTAATATTTTGTTATAATATGTCTTTTAAAAATTTTTTAAATTTATATAAATTTGTTTATGAACTTCTTGAATTTGGTTTTAAGATACGTATATATATCTAGGATTGAAAATTCATTTTAGAAATGTTTCTTTTTTAAGTATATATGCATGTATAGATTTAAATTGTTTATTATTGTTCCTATATTTTACATTTTATAAAAAAAATTTTGTTTGAATCTTTTTGTATTTTGTTGACAAATAATTTATAATTTCCTGAAGAAGTCACACAAAGGAGTGACGAAATATTGAAACACAATTTATAATTTTATTAAAAATAAGGAGACCTTAAGCTTAAAAGAGCACACAATAAATCAAAAGAATACGAGAAGGAAATTATGAGCTACAGCAGGTTTAAAAAAAATAGTTAAGTCAGAGGCCTTATTAATAGATTCAAGACCATCAGGGATAAAATTATCAGGACCAAATCCACAATTACATTTTTGATACGTTGCAGAAATGCGGGCATCATACCAAATTTTCAAATTGGAGGGAGTTCCGGCAATACAGAGGATAAGTTATAGGTATACAAATGACATACACAACAAAATTTTAAAATATACACTAAAACAAAAACATGAACTATTGAAACAATTTCAAAGTGAGATAAATGTAGTTAAAATAAATTTGGGTAGACATCTTAATGGAATAGAATTAGAAAATTTCTTGCAATATGAAGATAGATTAACCATAGCATTAAATGAAAAGATAAAACGAATTCATAAGAAGAAATTCGATTGTTTAAAGAATTTACAAAGAGAGGAATTGAGAACAAAATGTAATAACAAATGGTTTATAAATAAAACTAGTTATGATATACCAATAGACGTACAGTGGACCCTTTCATTAGGAGCAAAACATGCATTACCTATTAAGAGAGAAGAATTTCCAATGTTACAAATGTTAGCAGATGGAGAAGATCTAGTTCAAACTAAAATTGAAAGTGAAGAGTAAGAAATATCTAGAAATAGATTAACATCATTTATTGATAATCATATTAATAAAATGACACTATCAAATAGAGATAAATATATGTTAGACAAAGTAAGGGAAACAGATACAAAATATTCTTTGCTAAGTAGAGACCCAACTAGCAAATTAATGAAAGTTAACAAAAATATTGTTGCTGAACATTACAGAAATAGGATTATTAGAGATATGGAAAAGAATAAACTTAAAAATAATATTGCTGTAGCACCTAGATTATATGGTTTACCTAAAATTCATAAAGACCAGTTCCCGTTGAGACCAATTTGTTGTTATGTAAATTCACCATCTTATCATCTATGTAAATATATTATAGATATTTTGAAAAAGATTACTGAAAATTCAGTATATAATGTTAAGGATGGGTTAGAATTTAAAAACAGATTATTAAACCTAGAAATAGGTAATGATGAAAGATTAGTTTCATTTGATGTACTATCTTTATTTCCCAGTATACCAGTTGATTTGGCAATAAATACTATTGAGGAAAAATGGGATATAATAGGGAGATATACAAAGATAGATAAATGCTTATTTTTAAGAATATTGAGATTTTGTATAGAAGATAACAGATACTTTCAATATGATGGGAATATATATTTACAAAAACAAGGTCTACAAATGGGATTTCCAGCTTCTCCTATAGTGGCTGACATTGTTATGGAGAGATTGCTTGACAATTGTATTGAGCGAGTGAACATTAAACCAAGGATAATGACTAAATATGTAGATGATTTATTTTGCATAATTTCAGAATGTGGATTAGATAATATGTTGAAAACACTAAATTAGTTTAATAATATCTTTGAATTTACTATGGAAAAGGAAATTGACTGTATGATTCCATACTTAGATACCTTAATAATTAGGAAGAATAAAAATTTATTAATAGATTGGTACCAGAAACCAACATCTTCAGGAAGAATTATTAATTATTATTCAATGCATAATGAAAAAGTTATTATAAACACAGCTAGGAATTTTGTGGATAAGGTTCTAACAATTAGTGATAGTAGATTTCATAAGAAAAATAAGAAAAGAATTAAATACATATTAGGGACTAATGATTTTCCAACTTGGTTAATAAATAAATTAATATATCAATATGGATTAAGAAATAGTAACATTAATAGAAATATAAATGAACCAAAAATATACAAACCTTTAACTTATGTATCTGGCTTATCAGAACGCATTGGTAGATCAGGAATATGTGATTTTGAAAAATTTACAGTAGCTTATAGAACACATAATACACTAAACAAGTTTTGTAGTAAGACAAAAGATAAAATAGAATCAAATTTTGGTTCGATCTTGAAAGTGATGTGTGATAGACGTGTTACGGAGATGAATAATACTTGCGCCTTTAAAAGAATTTATTTCTTTAATAATTCTTATTTACTTGCTTTTGTTCGTGCAAATAACAACAAAAATAAAACATTAAAAAATTCAAAAACCTGAAATGAGTGAGCTTAATGCTCCAAACTCATGTAACAAGAATGTCAATTCTAACTTAAAAGACAAGGTTCAATCGAATTACAATGTAAAAAACACTGATAATGAAAGAAAAAGAAAAAACGAAAACATGAATAGCGAGAGTGTAACTAAACATTTTAAAACTAACTACTACTCAATTCTTGATTGTGAGAACAATACTCTGTGCGATCAAAATTTATTAAAAATGTTCGAAAATCATGTAAGTGAAATAAACAAAAAACAAGAGAGTTTTAATCGTGTCAATGATAAAAACAATAACCCAAAAAGTTCTCATTCAGCCTCAGCTGTGATTAACAATAACCCCCCTAAAGAAAACCCAGATAATACAGTGGTTAATATCGAAAAAATTAAAAATAAAAAAATCCCCCCAATTAATATTATAGATATAGACAGTAAAATCCTTTTTGAATTTATTAAAAATGGACTGAAAATCAATGAATTTAATATTAAAGAGTTCAGAAATAAAAAATCATTATTTATGAACTCAACTCAAGACTATCAAAGAGTCAAAGCATATCTCGAAAAAACAAAACGAAATTTTTTACATTTACTCCCAAAGAATTCCAAATCAGAACCTACTTACTTAAAGGTCTTGACGCTAGTATTGATACTGATGATATTCTTTGTGAACTATTAAAACTAGAAAGTGAAGATCTAAAATTCATAAAAGTTAACCAGTGTTTCACCAAATTATCCGTTGAAAAAGGAATAAAACTGCCAATGTTTATGGTTCAAATAGCACCAGATAGCAGTATCAATAAACTTAAAATTATAAAAACACTACTACACCGTGTAATTAGATGGTAACAAGTCAGAAGACCCGAAATACCCCAATGCCGCAACTGTCAAGGCTTTTTTCACAGTGCTGCCAATTGTCACCTCCCTAGGAGATGTGTGAAATGCAACATGAACCACGAAAGAGGGAAGTGTTCTGTAGAAAAGGTACCAACGGATGAAAAAGGTAAATTATTTTGTGTTCTGTGCAATAAATATGGTCATCCAGCATCCTACAAAGGATGCGAAAAATATAAGCAGCTGAAACAAAAAATTAATTTAAAAAGAAAGGATTTATTTATAAATAAATCTTATAATACTAATGTTCATAATAATACAGCATCTTCTTTTGCAAATGTAGTTAAGGGTAATAACACCACTAACATAGATTTAAAAACCTCATCTAACACAATCAATAACTCCTTCATTCAAGAAATGAAAAACTTTATGATAAATATAAATAATCAAATGATAAACTTTCAAAAACAATTAGAACTACAAGTATCAAGAATTGATACAATTTTTTCAATGCTGGCTCAGAACAATCAAACTTTTGTTTCAAAAAAACTTAAAATAATACATATTAACGTTAATTCTCTAATATTAACGTATAGAAGATACGAACTTCACGAATTCATAAAGAAAAATACACCCGATATTGTACTTATAAACGAGACAAAACTAAATCATAAACATAAAATTCAGTTTGACAACTTCCAGGTTATAAGAAAAGATAGAAAAGGTACAACACAAGCAGGTGGAACAATGATATTGATTAGAAACAATATCATTCCTGTATTATACGTCTCCCTCTTTCTACAAATGAAATGTTATATATTATTTCCGCGTACTACCCCTCAGGTAATAATGATACTCATTTAAAAAGTGAGATCCATAGCCTGTTTGAATCTATGAATTTACAAAACATAAATAATTATTATATTTTAGCAGGAGACCTAAACTGTAAACATATAGAATGGGGCAATCCTTGTAATAATCAAAAGGGTAATATACTTTACACGTGGCTATTAGATAATGAAATTCGTTTTAGATGTAAACTTTATGCTACATGTCGTCCATCATATCCGCGAACTGGTTCTTACCTAGATATTTGTGTAGTCGATTGTAGGCTTCATATTATTACTGAAAATGACACAATAAACTCACTTAAAACATTAGATTATGATAGCGACCACGATGCTGTACAGATAATAACCTACAGGAATAAAGAAAACGAATATTTCACATTTTTGAGCGAAAACGAAAAGTTTGCTTACAACTATAAAGGTACCGATTGGAAAAACTTTCAAAACAATATTAATCAGAAACTCACCCAAGATATGCAAATTCCTAATAATCGAAATCTTACGAATTCGGAAATAGACTACCACTTAGACAGACTAAATGATGTTATTCTTAAAGCAACAGAGGAAACAGTTCCTAAGCATAAAAGGGGCAAAACTTTCTCAAAAATAAGCAGCACAACTATTAAAATATTATATTCTGAGAAGAGCAGGATATTAACATTAGTCAAAAAGCACAGCAGGTTAGAAATAATACTTTCCGAAGAGATGCTAACATTAGCGAAAGCAAAAATAAAAATAATTAAAAAACTTATAAAAGATAATTTTGCAATATATATCAATAAACAGATAAAAGAAAAATTAACGAATATAGACCCCAAAGATTCGAGAGATATGTACAACCAAATTAAGAAAAACTTTAAAATATTTAAACCCCTAAATATGATGTATTCCTTCTAAATAACTTGGGGATAAACCCTCAAAGTTTAAGGAAAGATAATCAAAATAATTATATTGTGGAAGATCATTATCAAATGTTAAATACTATAGGATCATATTTCGAGTCCATACATGAACGCAAAGAAACCATTCCAAATAATTTTGTTCACCAACAAGTCCAATCCACTTTTAGTAGGTTTCTAGAGTTGAAAAGGGAATATGAGAATAACGTAACCACACTTATAAATTTCAATGAAACACTACTATCTGACAGCATTGATGTAGATGATTCTATTGACCTTTTCATAACAAGAAATAGTATTCTTTATATTTTTTCTAAATTAAAAAACAAGTTGTCGTCCGGAATTAATAATATACCAAATGTAGTATTAAAGAATACTCCCCAAAGAATGATTTTTGATTTCTGTATATTGTTCAATAATATGCTGAATAATTCATATTTTCCTATCAAATGGAAAATAGCTAAAGTAGTGTTACTGCCTAAAAAAGATAAAGTACCAAATAGCCCAAAAAATTTGCGTCCCATAAGTTTACTGCCAAACATCAGTAAAATTTTTGAAATATGCGTAAATAACATCATATATAAATTTTGTAATAATAATAAAGTTTATAGCGAAAAACAGTTTGGTTTTAAATTCAAACACTCTACTATTAACGCAATTCATAAAATAACGTCCGATATTAATTGGAATTGGCATAAAAAGTTTTATACAGGAGCATGTCTTATAGATATGGAAAAAGCATTCGATACTGTTTGGATTGATGGTTTAATACATAAATTATTTCAATACGGACTACCCTTAAACCAAATAATACTTATATATAATATGATAAGTAATAAAACATTCAAGATCTCGTACCAAAATATTGAAAGCGATAAATCATTTAATATTATTAATAGACTACAACAGGGAACAGTAAATTCTCCCATCCTTTTCAACTTGTTTACTTTAGATCTACTTAACCAAATCGATAACATCATTTCATTTGCTGATGATATTATAATATACCACCATGACGATAAAATCGAAAAAATTAACAGTAATTTACAGATATCCTACAATAAGGTAGAGCAATATGCAATCGATTGGAACATGAAAATAAACGCACAAAAATGTGAAACTATACTGTTTAGACCACCCGTGAATAAATGCAATTACGATGTAAGGAAAAATTGGAAAAGTTTTCAAATTAAGTCTAATTTACATAATTGCAACATACCAGTAAAAGAAGTAGTTAAATATCTGGGTGTATACCTTGATAAATTTTTATATTTCAATTTTCATATTAAAGAGACTTTATCCAAAGCAAGAAAAGCTTACTTTTCATATAGAACTCTATTTCACTCGAAATATGTTAAGAATAAGGTTAAAATCATAATGTACCAATCGCTAATTCGACCTATTCTTACGTACGCATGTCCCATTTGGTTCAATATTTCCCCCTCATATATGGAACTAGTTAGAATATTTGAGAGGAAATGCTTAAGAGCATGCAGTTCACTTTACAGATCTGCAAATAGTGACTTCACTAAATACATTTCTAATAAAATTCTGTACAATAATGCAAATATTATTCGTATAGATAATTTTATAATCTACCTGATAAGGAATCACGTCTTTCGGTGTTGTAAATGTACAGATAATAATTATATAATGGCTCCTTATTACACAAAGGACGAATACATAACTATCTACTTAGAAAATGGATTTGTTCCACCAGAAGCTTTTATATACCTGGATAGTAAAGGTTTTGTCCAAAATGATAATGGTGTTCCCATCTTATATCACAATTATAAACGGGCAAAAAAAAAAACAATTAATTGTAATTTAAATCAATTAGATATGAGATACAGTACCAGTATATCAGAAAAGGACCTAAAATTAGCACAAAAATCTAATGCCAAAATGTTTTGGTGGCTACCAAAATAAAGTTTTTCGATATGCTTTACCCGTTTGACTTGATTTTTTTTTGCTGATATAAAAATAATGTTTTTGTAACTTTTCATTATGATATATAATATAAAAATTATATTAACTTTGTGTTAATATATAAACTTTGTAATTTTTTTGTTAAAAGCAAATTATTATATATGTTACTTTATAATACTAGAGCGTTCGATTTAGAGACATTGTATAAATTAATTTGTTGTTGTTAACTAGTGTTTATAATAGTTAAAATTTAATTATTTGAATAAAGAAATAAACAATAAAAAAAAACAGAATCAAATTTGGTTTATAAAATACCTTGTAATGGAAATGACAATGAGGATTGTAATAAGGTGTATATAGGTACAACTAAGAATAAATTAAAAACTAGGATAGCAGGACATAAGACTGATCAGAGATATAGAGATATAAATTCGCAGAAAACAGCGTTATCTTCACATTGTGCTAGATTTGACCATTATCCAAACTTCGAAAATATTTCAATATTAACCACAGAAAATAATTATAAACGTAGATTTATGTCAGAAATGTTACACATAATAAATACACCAATCACAAAAAGGATTAATTTTAAGGCAGATACAGCAAATGCAGCTCAAAATTATAGGCACTTAGTTAATAAAAGAATCTTACATTTGAATGTACATATGTATAGGTTTAAATATATTTGGGGGATTCACACTGTAGTCATAGAGTCATAAGTCATAAAATAATAGCACTACATATATGACAAGTGTGAACAAGCCGTCATAACTTTGTCTGCTAAATAAATTTGTATATATAAACTCTAACAGCTGCTGCTTTGTTATGAGCTGAATAAATTTTTTTTTGCAGCGGCATATGGAAAAACGTTCAGTGGCTGCCAGCTACGTAATTTAAACGAGAAAAATTTTTCAATTGTATATATTTAGTTTTTGCGCTTTAGTGCTCCTTTAATATATTTTATGTTATAAAAATGTGATTTAATATACAGACATATAGATATGAATAATTTCTTATCCGCTTTTTAGTCGTGAAACATATATAAGTAACGGCGGCAAACATATACTACCGCCGTCTCGTTTAAAGATTTTCAGAGTTCGACTTAGATCTATAGAGCTATTTTATGACAACACAAAAACATACCTGCAAGAGTGCTATTATTTTACGAATTTTTTATATCCAGCACAACAACAACTTTTTTAAAGCAGTCTAAAATTTTATGACTATGACAATATAACTAAAAAGCACGAAGTGTGAATCACCCAATTGTTATTGTTCACATTTTTTAAGTTCAATTAAAATTTGTTTTAAACTTTGTGAAATTTGTTGATTAATATGTGTATATATTTATATATACATAATTGTATATGTATGATGAATGTATATGCTTATGAAAAACATATGTATGTATGAATACGTATGTATATATACATATGTAAAGTTAAGAAATGTTTAGAGAAAAATATTTTTGAATTATATATACATGTACATACATACACATAATTTTTAATATTTTGTTATAATATGTCTTTTAAAATTTTTTTAAATTTATATAAATTTGTTTATAAACTTCTTGAATTTGGTTTTAAGATATGTATATATAAATAGGATTGAAAATTCATTTTAGAAATGTTTCTTTTTTAAGTATATGTGCATGTATAGATTTAAATTGTTTATTATTATTCCTATATTTTATGTATTTTGTTGACAAATAATTTATAATTTCCTGAAGAAGTCACACAAAGGAGTGACGAAATATTGAAACACAATTTATAATTTTATTAAAAATAAAGAGACCTTAAGCTTAAAAATAATAGTCCATATTATTAATAAAAGAAGGTCAAGAAACTAGAAAAATTAAAAAGTTCAAGAGCACATACTAAATCAAAAAAATACGAGAAGGAAAATATGAGCTACAGCAGGTTTAAAAAAAATAGTTAAGTCAGAGGCCTTATTAATAGATTCAAGACCATCAGGGATAAAATTATCAGGACCAAATCCACAATTACATTTTTGATACGTTGCAGAAATGCGGGCATCATACCAAAATTCATTTCAAGATCAACAAAAAATATATCAGGTATTTTCAAATTGGAGGGAGTTCCGGCAATACAGAGGATAAGTTATAGGTATACAAATGACATACACAACAAAGGTATACAAAAAATATACACTAAAACAAAAACATGAACTATTGAAACAATTTCAAAGTAAGATAAATGTAGTTAAAATAAATTTGAGTAGACATCTTAATGGAATAGAATTAGAAAATTTCTTGCAATATGAAGATAGATTAACCATAGCATTAAATGAAAAGATAAAAAGAATTCATAAGAAGAAATTCGATTGTTTAAAGAATTTACAAAGAGAGGAATTGAGAATAAAATTTAATAACAAATGGTTTATAAATAAAACTAGTTATGATATACCAATAGACGTACAGTGAGCCCTTTCATTAGGAGCAAAACATGCATTACCTACTAAGAGAGAAGAATTTCCAATGTTACAAATGTTAGCAGATGGAGAAGATCTAGTTCAAACTAAAATTGAAAGTGAAGAGTAAGAAATACCTAGAAATAGATTAACATCATTTATTGATAATCATATTAATAAAACAAGTAAAAGTGCTATATTCGGCTGTGCCGAATCTTATATACCCTGCACTAACGTACGTCTACTTTCTAACTTATAAAATAGTTTCAGTTAGCAAAAAATAAAAACAACTTCAGTTGCGTTTTTCATGTTATACAAAATATTGCAGTATCCAACACCGGAATCGAAATTTTTATTTTTTTTTTAATTTTTAATACCAATTTTGTTTTGCCGAAATAAAAAATAATTTTAACCAAGAAAAAACGACGTTAATTGATTTTTGGTTATGTTATTGTATTAAAAAATTAAAATTTCCTAACCCTGGATGGGAACATTAAATTTAAAAATATTTTTTCATCCATGCAAATCTTCATGTTACCAAAAACGATTTTATGTAAGAAAAACTTAACATATTTATATATTTTAGTTATTATATGTACCACAAAATACCGAATGTGCCAAAAAAATATTTCAATTTCCGATCCCTGGAGGAGAAAATTAAAATTATTTTTTACCAATGTAAGTCTTCCTGATGTATAAACTGGTTTTATTTAAGAAAAATTACAAATTTGTAACCATTTCTGTCACATTCATGTACTACAATATATATCAGTTTTCGAGCCCTGGAATCGAAATTGGTTTTTTTTTTTTTTTAATTTTTGATACCAATTTTGTTTTACCAGGACAAAAAATAATATTAACCAGGATAAAACGACGTTAGTTAATTTTTATTTATTTTAATGTACAAAAAATATTAAAATTTCCTAACCCTGTATAAGAATTTTTAGTTTTAAAATTATTTTTTTTTTCATCTATGCAAATCTTCCTGATGTATAAAAAGGTTTTATTTAAGAAAAACTTACCGAATGTGTCAAAAAAAAATATTCAATTTCCGAACCCTGGAATCGAAAATTTAATTTTTTTTAAATTATTTGTTACCAATGGAAGTCTTCATGATGTATAAAGCGGTTTTATTTAAGAAAAATGACAAATTTGTTACCACTTTCGTTACTTTCATGTACTACAAAATATTGCAGTACCGAACCTGGAATCGAAATTTTGATTTTATTTTAAATTTTTGATACCAATTTTGTTTGCCGAAATAAAAAGTAATTTTAACCAGCAAAACGACGTCAGTTGATTTTTGGTTAGTTTATTGTATAAAAAAAATTTGAATTTCCTAACCCTGGATTGGAACTCTAAATTTTAAAATTTTTTTTTCATCGATGCAAATCTTCATTACACCAAAAACGGTTTTATTTAAGAAAAACTTAAAATTTTTAAACATTTTAGTTATGATATGTACCACAAAATACCGAATGTACCAAAAAAAAAAATTTTTTTATTTCCCATCCCTGGAAATTATTTTATTTTTTTTTTAAGTTTTAAAAGAAAAATTAAAGAGTCCCAAGGCATGAAATAGGTTCAATTTTCAAATACGCAAGAAAATAATCAGTTTTTGGTGTTAATTTTGCGTCGAGAAATAGGTGTAAGCTTCCCAGCTCTGGAACCGTCCTTCCGATTTTCCTGAACCAATACCACTCTAAGTTACCTCACATCCAATCGATCAGTCCAAGAACGAAGTCTCTAGCTCTTCTGGGGGCTTGGGAAAACCAAATTCACGTACAGACAGACGGACAGACGGACATCGCTCAATCGTCATCGCTATTCATAAGGATCCGAAATATATTAACTTTATGGGGTCGCATATTGATATCGAAGAAATTACACACGGAATGACAAACCTAAATATACCCTTTCGCATTTTTGTGAAGGGTATAATGAGACTATCAAATAGAGATAAATATATATTAGATAAAGTAAGGGAAACAGATACTTCAAAATATTCTTTGCTAAGTAGCATACTTAGATACCTTAATAATTAGGAAGAATAGAAATTTATTAATAGATTGGTACCAGAAACCAACATCTTCAGGAATAATTATTTATTATTATTCAAAGCATAATAAAAAATTTATTATAAACACAGCTAGGAGTTTTGTGGATAAGGTTCTAACAATTAGTGATAGTAGATTTCATAAGAAAAATAACAAAAGAATTAAATAGCTTATAGAACACATAATACATTAAACAAGTTTTGTAGTAAGACAAAAGATAAAATAGATAAACTAGATAAATCAAATTTGGCTTATAAAATACCTTGTAATGGAAATGACAATGAGGATTGTAATAAGGTACAACTAAGAATAAGTTAAAAACTAGGATAGCAGGACATAAGACTGATCAGAGATATAGAGATATAAATTCGCAGAAAACAGCATTATCTTCACATTGTGCTTGATTTGACCATTATCCAAACTTCGAAAATGTTTCAATATTAATTATAAACGTAGATTTATGTCAGAAATGTTACACATAATAAATACACCAATCACAAAAAGGATTAATTTTAAGGCAGATACAGCAAATGTAGCTCAAAATTATAGACACTTAGTTAATAAAAGATAGAATCTTACATTCAAATGTACATATGTATAGGTTTAAATATATTTGGGGGATTCACACTCTAGTCATAGAGTCATAAGTCATAAGTCATAAAATAATAGCACTAAATATATGACAAGTGTGAACAACCCGTCATAACTTGGTCTGCTAAATAAATTTGTATATATAAACTCTAACAGCTGCTGCCTTGTTATGAGCTGAATAAATTTTTTTTGCGGCGGCATGTGGAAAAGCGTTCAGTGGCTGCCAGCTACGTAATTTAAACGAGAAAAATTTTTCAATTGTATATATTTAGTTGTTGCGTTTTAGTGCTTCTTTAATATATTTTATGTTATAAAAATGTGATTTAATATACGGACATATAGATATGAATAATTTTTTATCCGCTTTTTAGTCGTGAAACATATATAAATAACAGCGGCAAACATATACTACCGCCGTCTCGTTTAAAGATTTTCAGAGTTCGACTAGAGCTATTTTATGACAACACAAAAACATACCAACAAAAACAACAACAACTTTTTTAAAGCAGTCTAAAATTTTATGACTCTATGACGATATAACTAAAAAGCACCAAGTGTGAATCACCCAATTGTTATTGTTCACATTTTTCAAGTTCAATTAAAATTTGTTTTAAACTTTCTGAAATTTGTTGATTAATATGTGTATATATTTATATATACATATGTGTATATGCATGATGAATGTATATGCTTATGAAAAACATATGTATGTATGAATACGTATGTATATATACATATGTAAAGTTAAGAAATGTTTAGAGAAAAATATTTTTGAATTATATATACATGTACATACACATAATGTTTAATATTTTGTTATAATATGTCTTTTAAAAATTTCTTAAATTTATATAAATTTGTTTATAAACTTCTTGAATTTGGTTTTAAGATATGTATATATTAATAGGATTGAAAATTCATTTTAGAAATGTTTCTGTTTTAAGTGTATATGCATGTATAGATTTAAATTGTTTATTATTATTCCTATATTTTATGTATTTTGTTGACAAATAATTTATAATTTCCTGAAGAAGTCACACAAAGGAGTGACGAAATATTGAAACACAATTTATAATTTTATTAAAAATAAAGAGACCTTAAGCTTAAAAATAATAGTCCATATTATTAATAAAAGAAGGTCAAGAAACTAGAAAAATTATAATGTTCAAGAGCACACAATAAATCAAAAGAATACGAGAAGGAAAATATGAGCTACAGCAGGTTTAAAAAAAATAGTTAAGTCAGAGGACTTATTAATAGATTCAAGACCATGAGGGTTAAAATATCAATACCAAATCCACAATCACATTTTTGATACGTTGCAGAAATGCGGGCATCATACCAAAATTCATTTCAAGATCAACAAAAAATATACCAGGTATTTTCAAATTGGAGGGAGTTCCGGCAATACAGAGGATAAGTTATAGGTATACAAATGACATACACAACAAAATTTTAAAATATACACTAAAACAAAAACATGAACTATTGGAACAATTTCAAAGTGAGATAAATGTAGTTAAAATAAATTTGAGTAGACGTCTTAATGGAATAGAGTTAGAAAATTTCTTGCATAGCTTTAAATGAAAAGATAAAAAGAATTCGTAAGAAGAAATTCGATTGTTTAAAGAATTTACAAAGAGAGGAATTGAGAATAAAATTTAATAACAAATGGTTTATAAATAAAACTAGTTATGATATACCAATAGACGTACAGTGAACCCTTTCATTAGGAGCAAAACATGCGTTACCTACTAAGAGAGAAGAATTTCCAATGTTACAAATGTTAGCAGATGGAGAAGATCTAGTTCAAACTAAAATTGAAAGTGAAGAGTAAGAAATACCTAGAAATAGATTAACACCATTTATTGATAATCATATTAATAAAATGACACTATCAAATAGAGATAAATATATGTTAGACAAAGTAAGGGAAACAGATACTTCAAAATATTCTTTGCTAAGTAGAGACCCAACTAGCAAATTAATGAAAGTTAACAATAATATTGTTGCTGAACATTACAGAAATAGGATTATTACAGATATGGAAAATAATAAACTTAAAAATAATATTGCTGTAGCACCTAGATTATATGGTTTACCTAAAATTCATAAAGACCAGTTCCCGTTGAGACCAATTTGTTGTTATGTAAATTCACCATCTTATCATCTATGTAAATATATTATAGATATTTTGAAAAAGATTACTGAAAATTCAGTATATAATGTTAAGGATGGGTTAGAATTTAAAAACAGATTATTAAACCTAGAAATAGGTAATGATGAAAGATTAGTTTCATTTGATGCAGTATCTTTATTTCCCAGTATACCAGTTGATTTGGCAATAAATACTATTGAGGAAAAATGGGATATAATAGGGAGATATACAAAGATAGATAAATGCTTGTTTTTAAGAATATTGAGATTTTGTATAGAAGATAACAGATACTTTCAATATGATGGGAATATATATATACAAAAACAAGGTCTACAAATGGGATCTCCAGCTTCTCCTATAGTGGCTGATATTGTTATGGAGAGATTGCTTGACAATTGTATTGAGCGAGTGAACATTAAACCAAGGATAATGACTAAATATGTAGATGATTTATTTTGCATAATTTCAGAATGTGGATTAGATAATAATTTACTATGGAAAAGGAAATTGACTGTATGATTCCATACTTAGATACCTTAATAATTAGGAAGAATAGAAATTTATTAATAAATTGGTACCAGAAACTAACATCTTCAGGAAGAATTATTAATTATTATTCAAAGCATAATAAAAAAGTTATTATAAACACAGCTAGGAATTTTGTGGATAAGGTTCTAACAATTAGTGATAGTAGATTTCATAAATAAAAATAAGAAAAGAATTAAATACATATTAGGGAATAATGATTTTCCAACTTGGTTAATAAATAAATTAATATATCAATATGGATTAAGAAATAGTAACATTAATAGAAATATAAATGAACCAAAAATATACAAATCTTTAACTTATGTATCTGGCTTATCAGAACGCATTGGTAGATCAGGAATATGTGATTCTGAAAAATTTACAGTAGCTGATAGAACACATAATACATTAAACAAGTTTTGTAGTAAGACAAAAGATAAAATAGATAAATCAAACTTGGTTTATAAAATACCTTGTAATGGAAATGACAATGAGGATTGTAATAAGGTGTATATAGGTACAACTAAGAACAAATTAAAAACACAATAAATCAAAAGAATACAAGAA
>OY776276.1:52966047-52978547 GCA_963675445.1 Linnaemya vulpina | reverse complement strand
ACACCAACCAGACTTAAGCTGGATTCACCCATGGTTTCAGAACGAATTTCACGTTCTGAAACAGTTTTTTTTATATGTAGTTTGACGTTTCTGTTTTAGAGAGTGAGAGAGAGGGAGAGCAAAAGAGAATAACGTGTTTCGGAACCTGAATTGGTTTAATTTTAATTCACGTTGCGAAACATTGCAACTGTGCTGCCAGAAAGTTTAAAAGTGAAAGTGAAGTAGAACTGAGATACCACAGCATATTATATGTACATATGTATAGTAAAATACAGAACTTTTTTTATACTTTTGTATGTATAACAACACACTTGTTTCGTATTGTTTGTGTACATAATAAAATACGGAGCATTTGTTTTGTATTAAAAAATATATAACTGGTGAATATTGTTATAAATAATATTAAATAAATATTGCCCAATTGTAAAACTCATACACATAGTTTACAAAATTATTTCATATGGTAGCCTTGATGTTGCAGAACAAATGCGCGAAGTGGGTGAATCGCTTCAGAGCATACTCTCAAAAAACTAGAAATATTGACGAACGTCAATATCGTTCAGAAACCATGGGTGAATCCAGCTTTAAGCAAAGTAAAAATGTTGGAAAGAGAGAAGAATAATAAAGAGATACATGCAAGAGATGCTACACATAATAAATACTCCCACTGACAAGAGAATTAACTATAAATGAGGCACTGACAATTGCGCACACATCTATAGATATACAATAAACAAACACAGAACAAGAAAAAAAACCAGCGAACAGTAGGTGACAAAGTTTAGAAGAATAAACAAGTGGCTACACTAGGACTATAAAAATTATTACTATTGTTGTAAATAATTTAATATTAAGTAGTTTATTGTTTATGTTTTTTGTTTAGAAAATTGTAATTCCCTGAATTTATATTAAAATAAAAAAAAATTTTTTAATATTATGTTATTATAAAAAAGACCTCAAGCCGGAAATCACAAATAGCCAAATTTATTCAAAAAAGGTCTTCAACAAAACATATACAAAAAATAAATTTAAAACCAGTATAGCAGGATATAAGAGTAATCAAAAATATAGACATATTAATTCTGAATAAACTGCTTTATCATCTCATTGTTTTAAATTAAATCACTATCCTGACTTTGAAAATGCATCAGTTTTAAGAACAGAAAACAATTATAAACGAAGACTTCTGTTAGAAATGTTAGAAATTATTAATATACCTGGTAGAGAAAGAATGAACTTTAAAATATACACTGACAATTTAGCTCAGAACTATAGATATTTAATTCATAGAAATTAAGTTATTAAAATTAATTGTTTATGTTAAATTAGAATATTTTGACATATATTACATATATTTTGACATGTATACAATTAAAAATCAATAATAATGATTATTATGTTAAATTATTTGCGCTGTATGCATATGTTAAGATCATATTTATTATATATGTTAAGATCATATTTTTCATAGTTATTCTTGTATTATGTTAAAATTTTTTACATGAATAATATCAATTACACAACATTAAAAGAATTGTTTTTACCGAAAAAAAAACAAATATATATATATATATATATATATATATATATAAAGATATTTATATATATATATATATATATATATATATATATATATATAAAGATATTTATATATATATATATATATATATATATATATATAAAGATATTTATATATATATATATATATATATATATATATATTTATATATATATATATATATATATATGTATATATATACATATATTTATATATATATATATATATATATATATATATATAAATATATATATATATTTATATATATATATATATATATATATATATAATTGTTAATAAATGAACTATTTGACATACTGTCATTGTACTATTATAATATGAAATTTATTTGTTGGGTGGTTAAGCAATGTCTATATGCATTTCATTGGCGCTTTTTACCAAATCGTCAGTAGACTTCAACCACAGTTTTGGCGAGTTTCAAACTTCTCAACTTATTAAAAGACTTTTATAAACCATCTGGAGAATTATGTTAATAAATTAACTATAAAAATTCACAAATGATTTCAAAAAATCACATAATAAGTGTAGTAGGCTATGAAACTTATACAAACCAAAACAAACAACTTTTATTCAAAATTAGAAATCTCTTGCATAACAATGAAAGTATTTATAAGGCAAATGAAAAATATAATATAACGGATATATAAATAAATATTGTTACGTTTTTAGACCTTTTCGTAAAAACGGTTTTATTACTTATCCTTCAAGGATTCGTTTTATTGTATCAAACTAAAACACGGACAAATTAATTTCAGAAATAAAATGCGGCAACACTTTATTTATTACTTTATTAACACGAGTATTTGTACTACTCAACACTTAGCGATGTTAACACGACTATATTTGAAATCACACTAACTCTCGCTGAGCTCTGCCAGCGCCTTTATATAGCAAAAATGACGTCGTCTGGTAACCTCGCGAAACTTCTGGGCATGGTGGTTGTATTTTACTTGACATGTGTGTTTGTATACATGACAATGCTGACTTGTTTGTTTTGCTTATGATAACTATGTGTGGTTGTATGTATGAGTGTTCTGTGTGTTTTGCCTATGGTAACTATGAGTGGTTGTATGGATGAGTGTTCTGTGTGTTGTGTGGTTTTGTTTCTTCTTCTATGTGTAGATGTGTATACTTGTGAATCTGTTTATCTTTATTAGCAGCGAATACTTGCATACAAGATCATTAAGAATAACATCTCTTAGCATATATGTTGCTAGGTTTGTTGTTGTTGTTGTTTACACTTATTGGCACAGCCTCGAATGATCTTGTATATTCTGGATTATTCCATTTCCGTTAATTTGAATATTATCTATATTGTGTTGACCAGGGTTGCAACATTTTGACAAACAACAGATTAATTGGCAGTGCTGCCAAGTACATATATCCACATTGTCGTTTTATTTAAATCTATTAAAATCTGTGTAACAATATATATATACATATATATATATATATATATATATATACATATATAAATAATTAAATAAATATGTATATATATATATATATATATATATATATATATATATATATATATAAATAATTAAATATATATATATATATATATATATATATATATATATATAATAAACTAATTTTTTGACATATTGTCATTGTACTATTATAATATGAAATTTATTTGTTGGGTGGTTAAGCAATGTCTATATGCATTTCATTCAACCACAGTTTTGCAAAGTTTCAAACTTCTCAACTTATTAAAAGACTTCCAAAAACCATCTGAGAATTATGTTAAATAAATTAACTATAAAAATTCACAAACGATTTCAAAAAATCAAATTATAATAAATGTAGCAGGCTATGAAACTTATACAAACCAAACCCAACAAACAACTCCTATTCGATATGACTCTATTTTATTTTTCTATACCTTTATACAGTTAGAAATCCCTTGGATAACAATGAAAGTATTTATAATTATATTATAGGTGTATATACATGTATATGTATGTGGTTGTGTATGTAGTTATATATGTACTTGCATTTGTATGTGAGTATGAGTGTGTATATGTATGTATATATACATAAATATATATATATATATATATATATATATATATATATGTATGTATATATATATATATATATATATATATATATATATGTATGTATATATATATATATATATATATATATATATATAAATATATATATATATATATATAAATATAAATATATATATATATATATATATATATATATATATGTATGTATGTGTGTATATGTATGTATATGTATATATACATATATATATATATATATAAGTTATAAAAATGTTCGTTATAATTTCTTAATGTTGAAAAAGTTTGTTTTACTATAAATTGTTAATGTTGAAAAAATATTTTATGTGTTGTTGAATTTGAAAAACAAATATTGTGAATAGTTTTTTATGTCATGTTTCAAAACCAATTTCCTATAAAATTTTAACAATTTTTATTTCCTAAAGATGTTAACAAGCTGTTAACGACATATCGAATAAAAATTAGACCAAATATAATTTAACAAAAAAACGACCATAAGCTTGATTAATATATATATATATATATATATATATATATATATACATATATATATATATATATATATATATATATATATATATATATATATAAATAAATAAATAAATAAATATATATATATATATATATATATATATACATATATATATATATATATAGTACGACAAGCAGCAACATAGAGTGGGTTAAAAGAACGAAGTGGACGTTGAAGAATATTGAACCATACATTGTTCAGTAAAAATTCAGAGTTGGTGTTACCACTGATAAGATTTACCATAAAAGAGGTGTTGAGCATTGCTTTTCTGCTCTTGAAAGTAGGGAGTTTAATATCAGCTAATCTCGTAGAGTATGATGGAAGTGCCATCCGAATTCTGTAAATTTCAGATTGTGTCCTGTTTAACCAATAAAATTTAATCCAACATAAATTGTTATTAGAACCCATTATTTCTAATTCACTAAAGTTGTTAAAAGGAGAATATTAGTCATAGCAGAAGATCCTTTACGAAACCCATGTTGAAGTGGTGATAATAAGGAAGAAATTTGATGATTAAGACTATCCACCATACATTTTTCAAAAAGTTTTGGAATTACGCTCAGTTTCGGTAATCCTCTGTAGTTGCTTATTTCAGATTTATTTCCTGCTTTATACAGTGGTATAATATAAGACTTTTTCCAAATATCGGGAAATTTACCACAATTTATGGATGGATTAAATATTATGCACAATGGAGTTAGTAAAGCAGATACACAGTTAATTATGATGCAACTTGGAATGCCATCAGGACCACTAATATGTGACGATTTAAACAATTTAAAATATGGGAGGTAGTGATATCAAGTGTATACTATTATGAGCAGCTATTTTTGAAGGGTAGATAGTATTAGCATCGAGTACAGCATTGGAGTATGTGGAAGCAAAAAAATCAGCACACATATTACAAATTTCAGTATCATCACTAGTCTCAGAACATGAAAGTTTCATGACCTTAGGAAAGCCAGCAGATTTCCTTTTAGTATTAACAAACTTAAAGAACGTTTAGGATCTTGGAAAAGGTTGCGCTTAACGACAAGGATGTAATCGTTGTGAAGTTGAGTGTTCAGAAGATTGTATTATGCACGAAGAACTGAATACTTAGAGTAGAGATTAGATGATCCATATTTTTTAAACTTTTTAAATTATATATTTTTCAAGTTTTTTAGAGTGGAAAGCTGCTTGGAGTTCCAGGCTGGGTCAGATTTGTTTCGTGGTACATACTTAGGGATGCATTCATTCATATATTCCAGAATAGTTTTATAAAAGGAATTAACCATAACATCAATTGAATATGACGATCCTTTAGTAGTTGACAGCAATTGAAGCCAATTAGTATATAACAGGTGATTATTAATTTCTGTATAATTAGCTCTATGAAAAATAAAACTTTTTCTTTATGAACAGAGTTTCTAGCTGGAAAAATAGTAGATATGTTGCAGCTTATTTCAATAATAGAATGGTAACGGTCCTCAGGCATGCTAACGGGATAAGCACGGCTTACAATGCATTCTTTAGGTACATTAACAAATACTAAAAATTTACCATAAGAATTAAAAGTTCCGTTTATTTGATGCAAATATAAATCTGATATACTGCTAAAAACTTCATCAGCCGTATCACCAATATGGGTAGGTATATAAAAACGGCGACATGAGCTAAGGCCCCAAATCAGAAATGAACTAACACCCCAATTTTTTATATTGATAAAACAACAACGACTTTTGGGGCATTAATTCATTTTTTTGGGGCCTTAGTTCATGAAAATTAAAAAAATTAACTAAGGCCCCAAAAATGCGAAGTATAAACATTTTACTACTGTTGAAATTACTAAAAGTTTGTATTAAATCATGCACATATTGGATATACTTTGCAAAAATATGCTTTGCGTAGTAAAATGATGTAAACAGAAGCATGCCTATAACTGTCATTATGATACACATATGATTATTACTTTTTTTATTATTGTAAAAACTGACCTTCGAAATGAATTTTTAAATAACTTGTGGCTACAGAAGAAATAGCGATATGCTATACATAATCAACCAGAAAATGATATATAAAAAAAATCGGTTTATAATTGCATCTCTAAATATGTTTGCAGGAAAAAAAATGCAAGGCTAGAGTAAACTTGCTTCCTGATGGAAAATGTATTCTGGCAAAAAAATACATTGGGCACAACCACTCCAATGAAGAAGAAACCTACAGGTTTCCTAAAGGCTTTAAACAAAATAAAACAATAATGCCAAGATACAGCAGGAAACTTGGGGGGTACCAAACTGACCTTCGCGCGAATTTTTAATTTTCTGACAATTTAAACTAAAAACTTAAAGTAAAGTGAACTAAAGTAATAGTTTTATTTTATGACGAACATTTTTGAAACTAGTTTTGCGCACAACTTACACTAAAAACTATAATTTAAAAAATTTTCGTCATAAAATAAAACTATTACTGTAGTTCACTTTACTTTAAGTTTTTTGAAAATATAGGTATAGTTTTTAGTTTAAATTGTCAGAAAATAAAAAATTCGCGCGAAGGTCAGTTTTTACAATAATTCAAAAATAATATATGTACATATGTATATTTTAAATAAGTCCCTAAAAGTCGTTGCTGCTTTTAAATAAGAATTTATAATATTGGAGCGTTTGTTCATTTCACTTTGGGGCATTAGTTCATTTTTAGGGGCCTTAGTTCATAAAAATTTGGGGTGTTAGTTCATAATGAACTAAGGCCCAAATTTTGGGGTGTTAATTCATTCCTGCTTTGGGGCCTTAGTTCATGCCGCCTATAAAAACTATATTCAGGTAAAAGTTTCCATGTGATTAAAATCGCCAAACACAAAAATTAAATCATTAGGATTTAGCATTAAAGTTACAGTTTTAATAGCATAAATATTAAGTTTGTAAATACTTAAGTCAGAATGAGGTGAAATGTACCAACATGTTGTATAAACTTTAATATGGTTTATCTTTATGACAGTCGCAATGAATTCAATATTATAAGGTAAATCGATTTTAATTTCCTCCATTAAAAATAGGGCTGAGATAGCAATTAGTACTCCACCACCCGTTGTGGTTGTAATTCTATCACGACGAAAAATATGAAAATTATCAAAAACAATTTCGGAGTTTAAATAGGTATTATTTAGCCAAGTTTCATTGAAAACATACATATGACGATTAAAGTTAAAACTTTGCAAATATGAGTTATTAAGTTTTGTCTTAAGCCCACGAACATTCTGATAAGTGATAAGAAGTTGATCGTCAGAGCAGTTAATTAGTTTTTTGGAGTTGATGGCATACGTGCAGGAAGGTGAGCAATATTTTGCTTATCCTTAAATACATACTCCCGTACTAAGACATGTGGAGGGCAAAATGTTTGATCAACTACTTAACAGAAAACATCAAACTGTACAGTGATTTTAAAAGACGTAATACTTCTCCCCTGCAAGTACGAAAATTTATGTATTTTTATATTAGAGTTGGTATTGAGTTTTGATTTTGTATAGCATTCTATATCTTCTGCTGATGTATCGGATACAAAACGAGATATGAAAATATGTTTGTTCGGGGGAATCACATGTAACAGTCTATGATTTGCTTGTACAGTGTCGGTATGATTAAAAGTGAAATAAACAATTTTGAGTGTTGTTGTTAATTGTAGGATCAGTAGAACGTATAACACATATATATATATATATATATATGTATATATATATATATATATATATATATATATATGTATATATATATATATATATATATATATATACATATGTAAATATATATATATATATATATATATATATATATATATATAGATATATATATATATATATATATATATATAGATATATATATATATATATATATATATATATATGTAAATATATATATATATATATATATATATATATATATATACATATATATATATATATATATATATATATATATATATTTACTTATATATATATATATATATATATATATATAGATATATATATATATATATATATATATATATAGATATATATATATATATATATATATATATATATACATATATATATATATATATATATATATATATATATATTTACATATTATTTACATATATATATATGTATATATATATATATATATATATATATATATATATATATACATATGTAAATATATATATATATATATATATATGTATATATATAGATATATATATATATATATATATATATATATATGTATATATATGTAAATATATATATATATATATATATATATATATATGTAAATATATATATATATATATATATATATATATTTACATATATATATATATATATATATATATATATATACATATATATATATATATATATATATATATATATATACATATATATATATATATATATGTATATATATATATATATATCGTTACGTTCTTAGACCTTTTCGTAAAAACGTTTTTATTACTTATCCATCAAGGATTCGTTTTATTGCATCAAATTAAAAAACGGACAAATTAATACTAGAAATATAATGTGGCAACACTTTATTTACTACTTTAATAACACGAGTATTTGTACTACTAAACACTTAGCGATGTTAACACGTCTATATTTGAAATCACAATCCCTCGCTGAGCTCTGGCCGCACCTTTATATAGCAAAAATGACGTCGTCTGGTAACTTCGCGAAACTTCTGGGCATAATTGTTGTTGGTTGCACTTTACTTAACATGTAGCTATATAAGTGTGTGTTTTGCTTATGGTGACTATGAGTGTTTGTATGTATGAGTGTTCTGTGTGTTTTGTCTATGGTAACTATGAGTGGTTGTATGGGTGAGTGTTCTGTGTGTTGTGTGGTTTTTTTTCTTTTTCTCCTATGTGTATATGGCTGTATATACTTGTGAACCTGTTTAGCTTTATTAGCAGCGAATTCTTGCATTTAAGATTATTAAGAATAACATCTCTTAGTATTTATGTTGCTAGGTTTTTCGTTGTTGTTGTTTACACTTATTATTGGCACAGCCTCGAATGATCTTGTATATTCTGGAGTATTCCATTTCCGTTAATTTGAATATTATCTATATTGTGTTGACCAGGGTTGTAACATTTTGACAACTAGAGATTAATTGGCAGTCCCTTAATCTGTTCGACCCGAATAGGCATACAATCACCTCTTCCATAGTGCGCCAATCGTTCGAGATGTACTATCTTCATTTTCGACCTTGGGCTATTATGCTTCTGTATCCGGTATACAACGTCATTCACTCTCTTAATCACTTTATACGGGCCATCCCAGTGAGTCTGCAATTTTGCGGACAATCCTTTCTTCCGTTGTGGGTTATAAAGTAAAACCAATTGTCCTTCCATAAATCCGTCCGAATTTGCTGCGCGGTCATACCTAGCCTTCATCTTGTCACTGACCATCTTGATTCTATTACGCACGAACTCATGCAGTTCGTTTAAATCCTCCTTCTCTTCGGTCGTAATAGCTCCTTAACACCAAATTCCAAATCACCAGGTAGTTTTAATTCCGTCCCGAAGATAATTTTGGCTGGCGTTCTCGATGTTGAGTCGTGTACAGCTGACCTATATGCCATCAAAAATTTGGGAATGTGCTCGTCCCAATCGCTCTGATGGTTGCTTACTACTTTTCGTAGGTACTCTTCTAAGATGCGATTGAACCTTTCTACCATGCCATCAGACTGTGGATGCAACGGCGTCGTTCTGGTTTTCTTTATCCCATATAACTCGCATATCTCCCTGAATATGGCAGACTCGAAATTCCTTCCTTGGTCGGAATGTAATTCTATTGGGACACCATAGCGACATACCCAGTTGTTGACGAATGCATTTATAACTGTCTTTACTTTCTGGTTAGGTATAGCATATACCTCTGGCCATTTACTGAAATAGTCCATTACCACAAGTACATAACGATTTCAGGCTTCAGTGACGGGAAAGGGACCTGCTACATCCATTGCGATCCGCTCGAATGGTGCTCCTGAGTTGCATTGTTGTAGCTGTCCCCGGCTTCTTCTTATGCATAGCAGCCAAAGGCCGTGGGCAGTTTGCTATCCAGTCGGCTACGGCTTGTTGACATCCAACCCAATAAAAACACTGCTTCAGTTTCTCAAGTGTTTTTGTTACTCCAAGATGACCGCCACTAGGTCCATTATGAAACTCCTGTAAAACTTTACTTATCTTGGAGTATGGCACAACTATTAAATTTGAAGTTGTTTTGCCATCTACACTTTCCCATACGCGGTATAAACACCCTTTTATTACCTTGAGGCTGTTCCACTGAGCCCAATAAGATTTGGCGAGTGGGCTTTCAGCCGAAATTTCTTTCCGGGACGGTCGTCTGTCCTCTTTGGCCGCTATAATTTTCCTTAGCATGCTGTCGTCCCTCTGTGCCCCTGACCAGTCTTCATCAGGGCCGATGTGCATTAGCCGAACATCAACAAAGCCTGCCTTTTGCTCGGTTCTAACACAACGTTTACACTCTAAACAGCAGGGTCTTCTTGAAAGAGCATCCGCATTGTTATGCTTTGTGCCCCTTCTACGCTCAATGCTGAAGTCGCAGCTCTTGCAGGCGCTAAATCCACCTTGCCAGTTGCCCTTCAGGATTTTTAAACTGCAATAGCCATTTCAGTGCAGAATGATCGGTCCTTAATGTAAAGTGTTGACCATACAGGTACTTATGGTAATGTTTAATGCATTCCAATACCGCCAGAAGCTCATTTCGTGTCACATAGTAGTTCCTCTCAGGTTTCGAGAGTACACGGCTATAGTACCCTATGACCTTCTCAGTGCCATTAACTACTTGGGATAGCACACCCCCTATACCATAGCCGCTCGCATCAGCATCCAGCACAAAGTTTTCTCCAGCTATGGGATACGCTAGCACTGGTGACATACTAATAATAATTTGAGTTTCTGAAATGCATTTTTCTGTGGCTCGCCCCAATGGTATGATATCGACTTCTTTGTCAGCTCATGCAGGCTTGCACCTACACTGGCGAAATTCGGCACAAAACGTCTGTAGAATGTACAAAGGCCCAAAAAGCTGCTCAATTCATGAAGATTTTTAGGTTGATGCCAGTCCCTTACTGCTTTTATTTTGTTGAGATTCCGTCTGCTGTAACACGATGCCCCAAATGCTTTACTTCTCTCTGGAACAATGCACATTTCTTCAAGCTGAGTTTCAATCAGCTGATGATATCCGTTGAAGAACTTCTGCCATGTTTTTGAGGTGTTCATCAAAAGTTTTCCCTATCACGATTATGTCATATAGATATACCAAGCATGTCTTCCAGTGAAGTCCTATCAGTACCTTCTCCATTAGGCGTTCAAATTTGGCCGGAGCATTGCAGAGACCAAATGGCATGACTTTGAACTGCCATAATCCGTTACCGACACTGAAGGCAGTTTTCTCCTTGTCTTTCTCTGCAATCTCCACTTGCCAATATCCGCTTCGCAAGTCCAGCGTAGAGAACCATTTGGTACCAGCTAGCGTGTCCAAAGTGTCATCGATTCTAGGGAGCGGATAACTGTCCTTCTGGGTTATGTCATTGAGCTTCCTGTAGTCTACGCAGAATCTAGTACTGCCATCTTTCTTTTTAACAAAGACTACAGGCGAACTCCAAGGACCAGAAGATGGCTCAGTTACGCCATCACGCTCCATTTCACTTGCAAGCTCTTTTACTTTATCTCCCTTTGCTAGGTGTACTCTTCTGGGTGGCTGTTTAATCGGCCTTGCTTCGCCTGTGTTAATTTCGAAGATACTGGCATGCCTTTTTAGTAACTGTTTGGCTTTATTTCTATCTGTCGCTGATAGACCTGCTACCCATTTCTCTACGCATTCCTCAAATTGTTCACGTTCTTTTTCGGACAAATTAGTAGGCTCTATCTTCTCGAAGTTTATTATTGCCTCTGCTGGAGTACACTGGCCAACATCGGAATTTTCTTTGGTGACTTTTTCATGGTCTGATAAGTTAAGCACTCTTAAACGGACTATTCCTCGTTTACTGGTTCTACAACCCACAACCGATTGTCCTCACAATCTCGCTTCATCCGCGCCCATATGACTGTTTCAGACTGCGGCGGTAACGTTTGACTCTCAATAACATATACTTTTGTTACTTGCTGTTTGCTGTCATATCCAACATCAAAGGGTATTTGCAATTTACGCCAAATCATCAGCTATTGTCCCATATATACATTAATGCCATGGTTAATCATAAAATCGGCTCCAATAATAACCTCATCGACAATATCGGCAACAATAAACACATGTCTCACGTTGATGTTGCCTATAGTCACCTTCACTTCAATCTTACCA
>OY776276.1:52956047-52961047 GCA_963675445.1 Linnaemya vulpina | reverse complement strand
TATTTTAGAGCAAAGGCCTAGATTTATGATGTGTATGATATCCTCATAATTACTTTTTATTTATAATGAACTAAACTGTAGAATTACATTCTATTTGTGAATATAATTTAAGTAGTCTTGAGTATTTTAATTTGTTAAAGTAGCCATAAGTAATATTATATTCTATAATAATAGTTAATGCTGTGCCGGGAGCAAGCACATATAATATTTTTACCGATTGAATCTATACTTTAACGCTATCTCTAGCAAGCTGTATTTTTTCTCTTTCCTCATTAGAATCATACACTTAGTTCTAAGTTCTCATATGTTTAATTATATTAAAAAAAAATTGTTAACTAATTTTTCTGAACTCTCAATAAAATTTATCTTATCTTATCTTATCTTATCTTATCTTATCTTACACTTCAACAAGCTGAAACTGTGAAATTATTTTATTGCTATGGCATGTACGTAGTTCGGAAAATTTTAAAATTACTATAACAAAATTACCAGAACTCAAATCTAAAATTTCTTATACCAAATTAGAGATTGTTTGCGAAGTAGCATTACCATTACTACTATTAGTTCTAGACGTCTGCTAGTACATTTTGATCAGGTTGAGTGCTTAAAATATTTATATTTTGTATTATATAAATAATATGTATCAAATATGAAATTTCAATCATAGTATTCCGAAAACATAAATAGCAGAATTACTGCTCCTGTACTGTATCTGTGTTGTTTATAATTAATTATGTTTACTTATTGTGCCAACTTTCCAATTAGAATTTAATTTAACAGAAAAAATTCTTAAAGTTAGTATATTAATTGTCCCTTCAAAAAGAAAACAAAATGAGTAAAAATTACAATCAGCATTTATATGTATATTTTTAATATAATAATAAACTAATTTTTTGACATATTGTCATTGTACTATTATAATATGAAATTTATTTGTTGGGTGGTTAAGCATTATTTTATTAATGCTACACTTATTATAATGTGATTTTTTGAAATTGCTTGTGAATTTTTATAGTTAATTTATTTAACATAATTCTCAGATGGTTTTTGGAAGTCTTTTAATAAGTTGAGAAGTTTGAAACTTTGCAAAACTGTGGTTGAAGTCTACTGACGATTTGGTAAGAAGCACCAATGAAATGCATATAGACATTGCTTAACCACCCAACAAATAAATTTCATATTATTTTTAATATATATAATTCAAGTAGAGTAAAATAAAAAAAATCTAGTGAAGAATTTAGAAAAAGATTTATATTATCAAAATCTGTAGTAAAGTACATTGTCGGGGATTTTTTGTGCAATAAGTACTTTTTTCGACACATACAACTTAAAAATGTAATGATGCTGTTTTGTAGAAAACATATTCAGTATGAAGAATCCATAAATTGTATCCTAAAAAGACGTTTATTTGTCTTTGAAATAATGAAGTAAAGTCACATGTAAATTTTGGTTCAAAATATTGAAAACTGTTTACGCACTTCTATAGTGTTTGTACGTAAGGTAATTTTATTGCTCTGATTTAAATATTGATTTTTCTGCATATTTTAAAAAAAGAATCATAAAGTTCCCTCATATGGCTTAAAAGATATGATAGAATAAAATTTGTTCCATAATGTTCCGTGATTGCAATCTTCCTTGGAAGAAAAAATGGGTTGCTAGGTCGTGCTAGGTGCTTCGCTAAATAAAATGAAAGCTAAGATTCCATACTATCAATTAAAAAGAAAAAGTTTAAATAATCTTTTGTAAAATCATAAAATTTGTCTCCAAACTCATGAAATTTTTAATTTTAAAATATTACAAAAAGATATGGCATACTTTTAGACACGTGCTGAAGTAAGCGATAAAACTTTGTTATTTGCATGTATGGTTCCTTTAAGTCTACAGACGATTTCTCAAGAAGAATAGTGACGAAATAAAAGTCCGTCATCAACAAGATTCTGATGTCCTATCTCTTTTGAATTTACCAAAGAAACAAAAGAAAAAATTAATTTAGATATTGCTGCTTTGAAAAATACCGAAGTTGTAGCGTGCGGGCAGCAATTTTCGATCAAGCATTATTTCGTGTTTACAATGTTAGATGGCAAGACAGCTAAACTGTCCAGGCGTTTCTTTTCTAATCCGCACTTGCTGATTTTCCAAAACTTTGGACCAAAAATATATATTGGTTTCTATGGGTGGTGGGTAACGGGCGTGGCCAATTTTGATGAAACTTTATTTTATTCTTGATTGAGGTAATAAAAGGCTTTGAGCCGAATTACAAAAACTTTGAGCCAAAAATAAATTTTGGTCTCTATAGGCGGTGGGTAGTGGGCATGGTAATTTTTTATGAAACTATATTTTTCTTAATTGAGCTAACCAAAGGCTCAGAGCGAAATTTCAACAATCTACGAGCACTCCTTATATATATTGCCAAACATTGTATGAACAAATCCCACTGTGTGCCGTTTAGGATATCCGAAACATTACCACGTCGTTCTTCGACAAATGTTTGGTCTGGAGTGGACTTAAAAACTGAATAAAGAGGCTTATATATCTTCCAAGTTGGGTATTCTTCACAAATAACAACTCTAATTGTCTTTGGAGCATTCCGTGAAGTAGATGATACGAATGTTGTCAGGTATCTATTTGAAAAAAAAAGTGTCATTGCACTAATTTTTCTTACTTCAAGCGACCAGTGTACTAAAGTTAGTACAGCAAAACTTTTTATATTTCAGTACGAAAAACTTTAAATGATTTAAATTATATGATTTTTTTCATAAGTTGTGTTATACGTTGAAAAAAAAACTTTTTGGCACTTTTCAAAGGCAATTTTAGTAAAATATACTAAATAAGTACTCACAGGGAAAAATAATGCTTGCGCAAAACAGGTATTATACGGACTATTATTTCAATGTTTTGATAATTCTCGCTTCTTTCATATTGCATATACTCTCACTGACAGATACAAAGCGTTGGCAGCGTGAAAAATTGCACGAGGAAATTTTTACATCTGCTACCCAAATGATGTTATTGGCCCTAAGATATTACGCCACAGGCAGCTTTCTAATAGTTGTAGGAGATTATTGTGGTGTTTCTCAATGGCGACTGCTTGTCGTGTTGTAAAAAAGTTTCTGAGGCAATCGCTAGATTACCAAAAAAATTTATAAAAATGCCGCATTCTAAAGAGCACATGAGAAAAACAGCCTCACAGTATGAGTTCAAATCACGAATATAAAAATGGATATAAATTCGAAACAAAATGAATGAACTTTAGATATTTCTGAGAGAAGTGTTCTCAATTTGAATTTCGAAAATCGGATAACATTTATTTTCCTAAAAAAACTAAAGGCCGCCTCTTTTACAAATGAAAAAAAAAATAGAATTCATACATTTAAGTCTTTTCATTACGCCATTTTTTCTAAAAGACAAAATTCAAATGTTGCCATATTTAATACAGTATGCACTAAGTAACTAAGTGAAAAGCAAATGAATAACTATCGGTTAAAAAGTGCCTGTTAAGAAAAGTGTCAATTAGCTAATTTTTCGTTAAAGTTAATTTAATCATACATTGTAAAAATTGCCGCTGATTTGCTTATGCATATGGAATCTGCACTTACACAAAAAAAAGTTTCATGAAAAGTGTCGTTTGGACAACCAACGATTCTATGCATACGTATAAATTAGCGTCTACATACTTATTTCGAAATTTGTTACATAATAAAAATTTATTTTATATAATTTATAAAATAATTATAATATAAAGAAATATTAATATGCATGTATTTCTCTTCATTTGATTGCAGGTATGCAAGTGTTAATAGATGCTAGAGAAAAGCTTGAAATTCCATGGGGCAATAACGATCGAGATGAGGATGCAAAACAAACAAAATTAATGGAATGCAGTACGCTAGAATCAGGAAAATTTGCACATAGCGCGGCAATTATACGCCGACTATGGCAAGATCGTGGTATCAGACGAGCATACGAGCGTAGAAGAGAATTTCAAATTGTAAACGCACATGCAAATCATTTGAAATTTTATAAATACACGGTTCTTATATTTCTTTCCAGAGTGATTCAGTTAACTATTTCCTAGACGAAATCGATCGCTTGGCGAAATATGATTATACTCCTACGCATAAGGATATTTTACATTGTCGGAAAGCTACTAAAGGGGTTTACGAATTTTGCGTAAAAATTCAAGTAAGCTATAAAAATTTATTGAACTAATTAAACTAATAAGTAAATGTTATTAATAAACTTGTTTTTAAAAGTTATTTGTTATTGACCTTCATTAAATATTTTAACTGTTATATGTGCGATTGTTCCCACAAATAACAACATCATTAAACGTACAATAAATACATATACATATATATTTATTAATTTTTACTATTAAAATGTAAATTTTCATTTGGAACACTTAGCGAAAGCAACGCATTTTTCAACAAAATCATCTTGAAGGCGACATGAACTAAGGCCCCAATGAACTAAGGCCCCAAAGCAGAAATCAACTAACACCCCAATTTTTTATATTGATAAAACAGGAACGACTTTTGGAGCCTTAGTTCATCAAAGTTTGGGGTGTTAGTTCATAATGAACTAATACCCCAAATTAAAAAATAAACTAAGGCCCCAAAAATGCGAAGTATAAAAATTTTACTACTATTCAAATTACTAAAAGTTTGTATTAAATCACGCACATATTGAATATACTACTTTGCAAAAATATACTTTGCGTATTAAAATGATGTAAACCGAAGCATGCCTATAACTGTCATTATGATACACATACATACAATTATGTATAGCATATCGCTATTTCTTCTGTATCCACAAATTATTTCAAAATTCATTTCGAAGGTTAGTTCATAATGAACTAACACCCCAAATTTTGATGAACTATGGCCACAAAAGTCGCTGTTGTTCTATCAATATAAAAAATTGGGGTGTTAGCTCAATTCTGCTTTGGGGCCTTAGTTCATGTCGCCTCTAAACGTTTAGCCTTGCCTGTGGCTTGT
>OY776276.1:52877621-52950121 GCA_963675445.1 Linnaemya vulpina | reverse complement strand
ATGGACACGAAAAGCTGGTTTTTAGTAATATTTTTCTTATTTTTTTGTAGTTGTTGTTGTGAAATTTATTATCACTTATATTTAAAACTCTTGTGACAAAGTTCTTAGCAGTATTTATTTTGACGTGTTTTGGATGGTTTGTATGGAAGTTTATAATTCTCCCCGACGCAGTTGGTTTTTGATACCAATCAGTTTTTCAAAAATTGTTTTCTCTTATAATTAAGGCATCTAAAAACGGTAGCTTTCCATCTTTCTCTACTTCTATCGCAAATTTAATTCTTCGGTGGAAACTTTTTACCACAAATAATAATAAATAATAAATAAAAGTTATTTGTTGGGTTTTGGTTTATATAAGTTTCATAGCCTACTACACTTATTATATTGTGATATTTTGAAATCAGATGGTTTATAGAAGTCTTTTAATAAGTTGAGAAGTTTGAAACTTTTCAGAACTGTTGTTAAAGTCTGCTGACGATTTGGTAAAAAGCGCCTATGAAATGCATATAGACATTGATTAACCACCCAACAAATTAATATCATATTGTAAAAGTACAATGACAGTATGTCAAATAGTTAATTTATTAACAATATAGAACAATTTATTTAAATTCTTCATAATATCGGATATAATTATAGTAGATTTCTCAATCTGGTCTTGTTTGAAAGGTATTTTTATCACCTTTCAGAATCTATATTGATATCAATATGAAAAAAATTAACTTTTAACTAATAAATTCTGAATTTTCTTCGAGATTTTTTTTGCAGATTATCAAAGTTCAGATAATTTCAAAGAGTTTTATTATGATCAATTTTTTCAAGAACCATCAACATCGTCTGCGGTGTCTTCGCAAATGGAAGCAACAACATCAACAAGTTTTGAGTATAGATAGTCTAACATGCCTCATCAAGATATTGTTATTTTTGGTTTATCAAGTGATTTAAATGATCTTAGTTTGCCTACTAAATGTGAAATTTTAAAAAACTATTTTTTAAGTTATCGTTCTAAATTTGAAAACAAAATGTTGTCGTATGAAACTTTTACTCCTCACGTAAATTAAATATTGAAATCATTAATAGTAAGAGTGTTTTAAAAAAATTAACTGGTTTGCTTAATAAATACCAGAAGATGAAAATGAAGCAACAACAGAAGTTCCAGAAGCAACTGTTGAAATGAGACGAGGTCATTATACTCAAAGATAGGTTAGGTTATTAGGGCCATTGTCGAAACAATGCACTTGGGTCCGTTCATTCGGTCCCGTTGTGATACGCTAAAACAGGGACTACTTATGAACCGTCCTCTGCTGGATTAATCCATGTTGTGGACGCCAGGAAGGCCGATATTCTGACAAGGTCCTCACTCGCCAGGCTGTTTAGATCTGGCAAGAAGTTGGAGCGCAGTGCCACTACCCTTACGCTGTTCAGTGCAGGGCGCTGACATAGAAGATGGGGTACTGTTTCCTCTTCATCATTACAGCTTCTACAGAAGTCGTTGTGTACCAAACAAATCCTTCTTGCATGGGTCCCGAAGTTACAATGTCCAGTTAGGACATTCACAAGTTGCCGTAGCCGTACCTTGTTGAAGTTAAGAAGGTCACGTGTTCTGCGTGGGCCGTAGCGGGGCCATGTGGCCCTTGATTGAGCAAGTTTGTATGATTCACACTGAACCAAAAACTTGCAGTGAGATAGGGGAATGCCTGTGAAGTGACAGATCATAGATTTATCTAGCTCTGTCCCTTCCCTGGCAATGAGGTTGCCAGGACAGTCAGAATGTTCCGGTACCCAGACGAGTGTCACTCTCGAATGTCTCTCTCTCTCTCTCACTCAAAGATAGTTGGCATTGGACCACAGCTATGGACGTGCTGTACACACCATTGATAGCAGAGATGAACGTCTTATTGTCGGTAAAGATATAGATATCGTTCGATATCTAATAATACCTTAGTCATCTAGCTGCACGAGTAAAAGCAGAAATTTCGGCTTGCAGGATGCTGCAACCACCCTGAAGCCTAAATAAAGTTCTTACGTTAAAGTTCTCCACGTAAAAACCTCGCCTACATTAGTTCCCCTCTTAGATCCGTCAGTGAAGACTCTAACGGAATCTACGGGAAATGAAAGTCTGGAAGCCTGTTCCCTGTCCTCGACAAGAGAACATCATCAGAATCTGGCATGCCCGTAGTCAAACCTTGATCATTTAATTCAAAGGATCCAATCGGTATTTCAATTACAAGTTCACCAATATCAAATATATTGTTATATACATCCACATTCGGAATACTGTTGTATGAATGAAATTCATTTAGAGCACATTCAAAGGTTTCGTTTAAATCAATAGGTGGAAAATAATTAGCAGATAGCTCTGATGAATTGGAGCTCAGAGTCAATGTTATTGACATTGTGACAGTTTGATTGTAAATAAATGAGGTTAAACACACAGTATAACTGATAAGAATCAGTTTCGTATTTATTATTTATTTATTTATTTTAAACTAAAATTAAATGTTGATGCCATTGATATTGTTGTTGTTTATTTATTGTATTCTTCCATTTACAATATCTGATCTTTGGTTATTCAAGAATTGTGTTCATTACATAAAGCCCAGCCACTTAACAAATACCTTATGTCCTTAGTTTTGAGAACCTTTTCAACTAGGTATGTATTTGGATATCTGGTTTTTGAAAGTTCTTCTTCATAGAAGGCAATATACAAAAACTCGAGGTAGGTTAGAAACAGTGTAGACCACCTCTTCTTCCAACAGGAGGCACCACCTTGGGAGCACAGCTCTCCTAGCTAGTCTTTAGACTTTCCCTCTGTTAAAATGGTGAAAGACGTTATATCTATGTTCAAAGACAAAAAGGCACCGGGCCTAGACTCTATTTCAAATATAGAATGAAAAAAGATCGTTAAGCTGTGTCCCAAGAAGATCTTAAGAGTGGTAAATACATGCTTAAGTAAGGGAACTTTCCCAACAAGATGAAAGAGACAGAAGTTGGTCTTAATACCCAAGGAAAGTAAACCCCCAGATGACCCTTCATCTTATCTGTGTTTGATGGATACATATGAAAAACTGCAGACAGATATGGCCTATCAGACAACCAATTTGGCTTCAGGAAAACAATGTAAATAGTGGATGCTATAAATATGGTAGCAGAAACATCTGCCCGTGCTATCTATGGGAGGAGTTGGAGGAATGATACAAAAGAGTACTGTGTAGTTGTGACGTTTGATGTAAAGAACGCGTTCAACACGGCAACTGTTGATGCTTTAGCTCGGTTACACATCCCAGTATATCCGATAAAAATTGCACAGGATTATTTCCGAAACAGAGAATGGATCTATGATACAGATGTAGGTATAAGAAAACGTAGGAATAGTGGCGGGGTTCCCCAAGAATCGATACTTGGATCATTCTTGTGGAACGTAATGTACGATGGAATACTAAGGCTGAATTTACCTGAAAGGGTAAATATAGTAAGATTCGCAGACGACATAGCATTAGTATGTGAAGCCAAAAAATTATTAAAGGCAGAAACCATTTCGAATGCCAGTATCCAAATAGTAAAGACCTGGATTTCTTCGCAAAACCGAAGCGGTTTTGATTAGTAGTCGTCAGGTTAGGGAAACTATTACTCTGAAGGGTGGCACCTGTTGTATACAATCAGAGGTATTTCTGAAATATCTAGGCGTGATTATTGAGACACGTCTATCTTTTCGTGACAATTCGCGATATATAGCTCCCAAGGCGTGCTATCTCGGATTACGCCAAATACAAGAGGAGAAAAGTATCTTCAGAGGAAACTGCTCGCTGGAGTAGTAAGAAGCATTATTCTATATGCACACCCAGTATGGTAAGGTTCACTTAGATACTTCACATATGTGGAGTTGGTATCCCCTGTATGTAGGCTAGCTGCTTTGAGAGTATGTAGTGCATTTCGAGCGCTGTCAGACGAAGCCGCTTTTATCATTGCAGGTATGATTCCAATCGATTTAGGAATCATGAATAGGGACAACACGACTTATGTCTACGGAAGTAGCAAGAACGCTGGTCAACCTCTAAAAAGAAAAGATGGACAGATACATAAATACTCAACTTCAGGTTATGGCTTACTAGGAAACATTGTGATTTAAACTATTACCTAACACAGTTCTTGTCTGGAAATAATTGTTTTAGATCATATCTATTTCGTTTCAAGCACGACGATTCTTCATTCTGTCCACATTGCAGTGGGAACGCTGTTGAGGATGCTGAGCATGTCGTCTTTGTCTGCTCACGATTTAACAACTAGCGGTCGTATTTAGAAGAAAGGTAGGGCGTATGATCAGCGCGGGGAGTGTAATTTCGGTCATGCTGGAATCCTTATTAAATTTGACCAGCGTGTGTTATTTTGTACAACTAGTTCTAATAGAACTTCACATATTATAATAGATTCGTAGAAGAATTAACACGTCTTAGATTTCGTTAGCAACTAACGATGAAGTATGCGGATCAGTTCTGAACCTCCTTAGTTATGAACTAAGGAGAACGTAGAAATAATACCCACCCTGACTAAATGTCGAAACTATTCCAGGGTGGTGCTAGTAAAGTGCTAGTAGTAGCTATCATTACGTCAAAAAAAAAATAACAAAAAAATATATATGTATAAACACCCACACACATATATATATATATATATATATATATATATATATAATAATAATAATATTTATGTATATATATATATATATATATATATATATATATATATAAATATAAACACACATATATATATACACTCCCTGGCACATAAATAGGCCTCCCTCATACAATTTTTTCAAAAGGTTGTAGCTCCATTAACAAAAATGTTACGAACCTAATTTTTATTTTGGTTGAAAGATAATTTAGTTGTTATTATGCACTGCAAAAATTAGCTCGATATATACAATGGTTTAGCTCGATATATAAAATTGTGCAAAACAGGTAAAAAATATGCCTTCAAAACATGTGCCACATGAATAGCACCCTACTATAAAATAACAGTTTATCTATAGTTTGTAATAAAATTTTTTAATTTTATTTAAATTTGATGAAAATTTAAACAGTTTAAAGATTTTTAATAATGGGTAGAGCCTCCATTTTTACAAATTTTTTCGTAAATTCGATTAGGAATGGAATCATACAATGGAATCATACAATGATGTAATCGGGCGAAATTGTTGACCACGCCTCTTTTATGCCTTCAATAAGTTCTTCTTTGTTAGAATACTGCTTTCCAAAATTATACACTTTAAGAGCTACCCATCCCCAGATATTTTCAATGATGTTAAGGTCTGGTGAGTATGGGGGTGAATCGAGCACATTAACATTTTAGTTGTGTAGCCATGACTTTACCACACGGGCAATATGAATTGGTGCATTATCATGCTGGAATGTCCACTGTAAGCCTTCAAAAATATTGTGAAAGTGTGGAAACGCTTCTTGTAGCACTCCAATATAGCAATTAGCATTCATTGTGGTGGACAAAAATTTCAGCTCACAGGTACCGCAATAGGATATGGCTCCCCACACCATAACTCCTCCCACTCTTCTATGCAAACGATCCAATTGATGCTCTTCTTTTCGGAGATCGTGAAAATAATAGTGGAAACCATTAGGGCCTTCTAAATTAAATTTCCTTTCGTCTAAAAAAATAACTCGTTGCCACTCGCTGTCCCACGTCATATGAGTTCGACAAAAACCCAAGCGTATATATTTTCGAGCATCATTAAGTGGTGGATTTTTCTTAAGTTTTAATCGCTTTAGATGCTTAGCGTTCGAAATTACACGCTGCACCGCTCTTACACTAGTTGAAACACCAGTTTTAGCTTTAATTTGTGCAGAGGAGTCGTGAGAATTTGATGCTGCTCTGAGTATAGCACGTTTTTGTTCGCCCTTTCATATTTTTTCCATAGTTTGACTGACCCCGTAAAAATTTAGACACTACATTTCGATTCGTTCAGCGATTTTATGGATCGATAGTCCAGACTCCTTGTATGTTTTAATTTTTATTTTTTCAGCTTCTCTTAAACTTTTTCCTCGACCCATTTCCAAAAATAAATTGATATAAATAACTCAATTTGCAATAAAACAACTGTTTCTCTACTGCACTTCCTCACTTGTATATGAAAACTTAAAGTTAATGAGGGGGTCCTATTCAAGTGACGCAAAAAATAAAGACAACTTTGCTCAATCACAAAACAAAATGTGAAAAAAATTATAACGGGACTTTTCCAGAACACAAATTTTATATCAGAGAGGAAACATAGACATCTTCAAAACACAAAACAAACCACCGATAACTGTTTGCAAATATCGGAGAGAATTACAGTTGAACAAAATACAAAGGGGGTGTCCTATTCATGTGTCAGGGATGTATATATATATATATATATATATATATATATATATATATATATATATGTATATGTATATGTATATCTATATATATATATATATATATATATATATATATATATATGTATATATATATATATATATGTATATATATATATATATATATATATATATATATATATATGTATATGTATATGTATATGTATATCTATCTATATATATATATATATATATATATATATATGTATATGTATATGTATATGTATATCTATATATATATATATATATATATATATATATATATATATATATGTATATATATATATATATATATATATATATATATGTATATATATATATATATATATATATATATATATGTATATATATATATATATATATATATATATATATTTATAAGGGGTATAGAAGCAAAGGCTGCAATCTCCACATTTATTGTTTTCGTAATAAATAGTAAAACCCTGTAGCTCAAAGTATTTTCATATTTATTTATTGTATTTTTGCTATTCAGTAAATAAGAATATGAGGAAGATATGACACAAGTTTCAGCCAAATCGATATAGCGGTTTGCTGGCGATTATAACAACAAAATTGGAGATTGCTTTGTTTGCTCTAATCAAATGGACATTGCTGCTTTTGAATTAGTCAAATATGGATTTTGTATTGTTTGATTTGATTTGAGGTAAATATGTAATACAGTTTTGTTTTTAATTTAATATTTTTTATTATAGCAATAGTTATAAAATTTTTAAATAAAACTTAACAAAGGCTTAATTCAACCTTTTTAGACTTTTAAGCAAAGAACCTAAATTATTATGAAATAAAATTTTTAATAATGGCGCTTCTTCTATGAATTCAGAGCAGTATTCCTCTTCTTGGGTATCATCTTCCGCAACGATTTGATCTTGTGAGTTGTTAACAATGTCTGTATAAAATCTAAGACTTTCATTATTCTGCCAGTGCTCCCCAAAGTGTTTTTTCATTAAATTACTAACGTCCTTAATCTTCAGCGAACTAATTTTTACAGAGTATGGTTGTATCTGTCCTGGTTGCATATTTCCCAATTTAAAATTTTTTTAAAGATACTGCGAAAATTTTTTTGATTGGAATAGTTCCTGTAATTTTCTTCACCTGTAATAATAACTTGTCCCTGATTTGTTTTTCTGAGAAAAAAGGTTTTTGCTATGGAGAATTTAAATTGCCATTTTCCAGGTGGGAGTAGAAACTCTTTGCTTGATTCTTTCCAGTCATTTACAGGACAAATATCTATAATTCTTTCAACAGTACCAAAGTCTGCTAAAACTTGTTCATATTCTTCAGGAAATAAGATGTTTTCCATTTTCTTTATTCGTTTCTCAGCATTGCCAAAAACTCTGTCAGCTGGTAAATACGAGAGACCGACAACAGCAAAAATCAATTAAATTTTTTTCAATGAAGAAGGAGCTTGCGAAAACCATTTTGATAACATTCGAATCATAATAGAATTTTTATTTTGCCCACCACAGCCGTCTGCTATAAGACGTAATGTAGCAATTTTGTCATTAAAATGCGTATTTTGTAGACGATGATGAACAGCGGATGCAAATAAATTTGAATTTTTAAAAAATTGATTTTCAGTCCATGTATAAATGAAAACATTATTCCAGTTGAGTTTTGCAGTAAATTGTCCTTGAACAATAGTGAAATTTTGAAAGTAAAGTTGTCTACTGTAAAATGCTGCCTGACCGAAAACTTTAGGAAGAACTTGATTTTTCTGACAGTCGAAACTCAGAATTAAAACTTCAGGACTTTCATGTTTTAAAAATTGTAAAACTCCTTGTTGAATGCAGCTACGCCTCTGTATTAATTTAAAATATGTATTCTTTTTAAATGCCTTTAAAATTCATTATTGTAAACAAAAACCTGAAATGTGTAACTGCAAAGCCAACATACATATTTACAAACATGTATGCATGCCTTATTTAATGTGTATGTTCGCTCATTACTTCTTTGAAAATATATGTACTATATAACTATGAAAAAAGTATAGAAAACAGTAATTTTGATCTTGCATATTTTTATAAATATTTTACTTTTTACCAGTCGTAATTGTCGCGCATAAATAAAAGGTTTATATTTCAAGCAAAATCAATCAGTGATTTTTTTTAATAGAACAATTGCCTGCAAAAAAGATTGCAGACACAAAAACATTGGTGACCCCGACGTGATACTTAAAGTTATTAATATCAGTTCGGATATTGATAATTAATTAGTGACTTTAAATTATCAATATCAATTTGGATATTGATAATTAGTTAGTGGCTTCAAAGTATTAATATCAATTCGGATAGTAATATTTAACTTGTTTCGTTTTGTTTTTAATATTATTAATATCAATTCGGATATTAATAAGCAATTCGTGGTACGGTATATAGAACTGATTTTTTTTATTCTTTTAATTGTTGCTTTTGCAATGTCAACTGTAGAGGCGTATTCAGAAATCAATAATTCGATTGATTTATCGAAGCTTGACTCCAAACTTGATTTAATGGTTAAAAGGCTGGAGGAAGTAAACAGGCAATTAAGCACATTGAATTTAAAGGAATACGATGAAGCCCAATTGTCTGTGCGTTTGGACTATGTGGAAGATATAAATAAAAGTTACCAACGGACGCAAGAAATTTTAGAAAGTAGTGGAGCGGTGAGTAACTCTCATATGCAATTCACATCATTGTATTTTGACACAAAGGCCAAATTGAAGCGCCAAATCAGCTCTATAACTAAAGGCGATTCCAACCAAATTGCATCAACATTTCATCAATATTCATTGGATGAATCGCCACCTCGATTATCTCGTCGTACAAGGGTGCCTGAAATACAACTACCTAAATTTAGTGGCTCTTATTCAGACTGGCCAAATTTCTTTTCGTTATTCTCAACTGTTATAGATGACAACGGTGAATTAAGCAAACTTGAAAAATTTCATTATTTGCGTGCAAGCTTGACAAATGTTGCCGTCGACACAATTGCTTCATTAGAACTCAATGAAGCAAATTATACGGAAGCTTTGTCGTTGTTAAAAAATCGTTTTGACAACAAGCTTTTAAATTTTAATTCGCACATTAAAGGTATTTTTGCTTTTAGCCGCATAGAAAATGGTTCTGCTGCAGGCTTGCGTCGATTGAGTGATAGTATAAATGCACATTTGCGTGCAATGCGAACAATTGGAAGTCAACAGCAAATTGCTGACGGGCTATTAATTCACTTAGTTTCAACAAAATTGGATACGGAATCGCTCGTGAAATGGGAAGAAAACTTACCTATGAATGAGTTGCCCATTTGGTCTGCAATGGAATCATTTCTAGAAAAAAGATGTCGAATGGTAGAAAACCTCGAAAATTCTACTATAACCAAAATTACAAATCAACAAAAATTAAGAAAGGAACATAATCGAACCAATCAACATGTTCATATATCGTCTACTCATCTAGCTCATGCCAAATCGTGCACCTTTTGTGATTCTAAGGACCATTTTATTAGTAATTGTTTGCGATTTTCAAATCTATCACCATCACTTCGGTTTAAAGAGGCAAAGAAAATGCAGTTGTGTTTAAATTGTTTACGAAAGGGCCACTTGCTAAAAAATTGTAGTTCTGGTTGTTGTCGTAAATGCTCCTTAAAGCACCATACAATGTTGCACATCGATAGTGTTCCTGTAGATACAATCACACCCAAATCGGTGCTTTATTCGTTAAGTGATTCAGACAAAAATTCAGCCGCTGTTACAAGTGTTTTATTAGCAACTGCAGTTGTTATGGTAAAAAACAAGTTCGGAAGTTTTGAGCCTTGTCGCGCAGTTCTAGATTCTGCATCACAACTTAATCTAATTACAACACGCTTCGTAAATTACTTAAGATTGAAGTGCAGTAGAACCTTTGCAACTATCTCAGGAATAGGCGATGGTTGTACTACAATCAATAAGTCGGTCGATATTGCGATTAAGTCCAAAAATGGTCAATACTCAACAGTTTTGAGGGCTATGGTTGTTCCAAACATAACCGATTATCAGCCTAATATTATAGGAAATGCATCAGAATGGAAAATACCTGAAAATGTACAACTTGCAGATCCGTCATTTGATAAAAATGGTCGCATCGATCTGTTGATTGGAGCTGAACTGTTTTTCGATGTAATGTCAATTGGGCAAATAAAATTAGCTGACAACCTGCCCGTGCTACAAAAAACATTATTTGGTTGGGTAGTCGCAGGAGGTGGTTCTAATTCACATCATTCGTGTTCTTTAGTCGTCAGTTCTAATACAAGTCAAGATGATCAGCTGTGCTCTATTGTAAAAGATTTTTGGGAAGTAGAGAACAACTTTTCAAGCAGCAACCCACTTTCAAAGCAGGATACTTTTTGCGAAGATCATTTTTTGAAAAATACTACACGTTTAAAATGTGGCTCGTTTTCTGTTCGCCTTCCTGAAATAGACGGAGGTGGTACGCATTTGTTGGGTGAATCGTATGTATATGCATTACAGCGATTTAGAAACTTAGAAAGGAAATTAAAGAGGCAACCTGAAATTAAGGCCCAATATACAGAATTTATTCGTGAGTATATCTCTTTGAAGCATATGCCAATTATTTCTTCCCAGGTGGCTCATAAGCAGTACGTGCTTCCACATCACTGTGTGCAAAAACTTGACAGCACATCGACAAAGTTAAGGGTCGTATTCGACGGCTCTGCTAAAACCACCTCTGGTTTATCACTTAATGATATACTATATGCTGGTCCAACTATACAGCCCAAGCTTTTTAACACACTTTTACGATATCGTTGCTTTCGATTTGTGCTCAGTGGCGACATTTGTAAAATGTACAGGTGTGTAAAGGTTTCTCATCCAGACAATTACCTGCAGTGCATACTATGGAGAGAAAATGAAAATGAAGAGATTAAAACATATAAGTTAGACACAGTCACATATGGTACAAAGCCGGCAGCATTCCTGGCAATTCGTTCAATGCATCAATTGGCAACTGATGAAGAAAAGAATTTTCCCATCGGAGCAAAAATTGTAAAGCGTGACTTCTATGTAGACGACATGTTATCTGGTGGTGACTCCATTGAAGAGGTTGTAGAAATAAGGCGTCAGGTGACAGCTTTATTACAGCGTGGCAATTTTTTAATCAGAAAGTGGTGTTCGAATAATACAACAGTTTTAAACGGCATAACTCCAGAAAATTGTGAGAAATATTTAAAATTCAGCGACGGAACGGACGTCACTAAAACGCTCGGCCTAATATGGGACCCTTATAACGATAATTTTATTTTTGCATTTAATGCAGTGGGCATTTGTAAAGTAGTCACAAAACGTTCCATTCTTTCGTCAATTGCTCGCCTTTATGACCCTCTAGGTTTAATTGGCCCTGTTATCACAAGGGCAAAAATTATAATGCAACACTTATGGAAGCTGGATCTGCAATGGGATGAAAGCCTCCCACAATCATTGCATTCGTTATGGCTCCAATATATTTCTCAATTTGAATCCATTGAACACTTCAAGTTTCCGCGCTATGTGTTGATGCCAAATTCAACAATACAAATTCACGCATTTTGTGATGCCAGTTTGGCTGCTTATGGCGCATGTATATATATAAGATCTGAAACTAGTAATGTCATCAAATCATCATTATTGTGCTCTAAATCGAGAGTTTCTCCTCTAAAGAGTTTAACGGTGCCAAAGTTAGAACTCGCCGCAGCGTGTCTTTCAGCAGAACTTGTACAAGTAGTTGTTAAAACTCTACCATTCAATTGTGATGTACATTGTTGGTCCGATTCTATGGTCGTTCTTTCGTGGCTAAAGGAGCAACCTTCAAATTTTACTGTTTTTGTATCAAACAGAGTCTCACGTATACAAACCATCACAAGCAAAATGTCGTGGCATTATGTTCCTACAAACTTGAACCCAGCAGATGTACTTTCAAGGGGTGCTTCACCCACAGAGCTACTTAAGTCAACGCTGTGGAACAATGGGCCTAGTTTTTTGTGTAAGGAATCATCAATGTGGCCTAACAATTTTGAAATTTTAACTGAACTACCAGAGCGGCGTAAAAATATCTTGACAATGATTTCGCTTACAGATTTGTCAACACAGTGCAAGTACCACAATTCTTTTACAAAAATGCAACGAATATTTGCGTACATTTTTAAATTCTTGTATTCTGAATCGCGAGGTCAGAATATTGTATTAACTCCCACAGACATCAAAAATGGCACATATCTTTTAATAAAAAACATACAGCTAACACATTTTGCAGCTGAATATAAAGCTTTGAAGATAAATAAAAATATACCTTCAACTAGCAAGCTTCAGTCGCTTATGCCCATTATAGACTCTTTTGGATTAATTCGTATAGGTGGTCGTCTTCACCATTCAACTCTTAATTTCGATGCTCAGCACCCTATCATTTTGCCTAAACGACATCCTATTACTACCTCTTTGATTATGCATTTTCACAAAAAAATGCTACATGCTGGCCCACAATCGCTACTTGCTTCAATTCGACAGCAGTACTGGCCCATTGGCGGGCGTAAACTAATAAGTAATACAATTTCTAAATGTATAATTTGTTTCAAGATGAAACCGAAAATGTTCGAGCATATTATGGGCAACTTACCTTCAGATCGCGTAAGGCCAAACAAAGCTTTCCACACTACAGGAGTGGACTTTTGTGGTCCATTTTACTACAAGTCCGAAGTGAGAAATCGTCCACCAATAAAATGTTACGTTTCAATATTCGTATGTTTTTCAACAAAGGCTACACATTTGGAGTTGGTTCAAGATCTAACAACATCATCATTTTTGTCAGCTCTCCGTCGCTTTGTTGCCCTAAGAGGCAAACCTGCAACTATTTGGTCAGATAATGCAACAAACTTTGTAGGTGCCAAAAATGAGATGACAGAATTAAAAAAATTGTTTTTAAGTGAGTCGCATCAAAAATCAATTAACCTGCAATGTCTCGAAGATGAAATAGAATGGAAATTCATTCCGCCAAGGTCGCCACACTTTGGTGGTTTGTGGGAAGCAGCCGTAAAATCTTTCAAACTAAATTTTTTCCGTGCAGTCGGTCTAAGTAAATTAACATTCGATGAGTTGCGAACCTTGGTATGTCAAATTTCTGCAATTTTGAATTCACGTCCAATATGTCCAATCTCTGAAAACCCCAATGATCTTGAAGTGCTTACTCCCGGGCATTTTCTAATAGGTGGACCACTGACTTCTATAGCTGAGCCGAAACTCATTGATTTAGAAATAAGTCGTTTAAACAGATGGCAGCGAATTTCTCAAATGCAGCAGATCTTTTGGCAAAAGTGGAGCCACTCATATCTATCCCTGCTACAAGAGCGTACAAAATGGTGCAAGCATGTTAAAAATATCACCTGCGGTGCAATGGTAATTGTAAAAGACGAAAATCAACCACCTTTAAAATGGCAATTGGGCCGTGTAACCGACTTAGTGCTTGGCATTGATGGTGTGGCTCGTGTCGCAGTTATTCGGACAATTAATGGGTTGATAAGACGAGCAGTTACTAAACTCGCAGTACTTCCCATAGAATCATCTGTTGAAAGCCGCAGCCTTCCAACGGGGGGAGGATGTTGAATGCAGCTACGCCTCTGTATTAATTTAAAATATGTATTCTTTTTAAATGCCTTTAAAATTCATTATTGTAAACAAAAACCTGAAATGTGTAACTGCAAAGCCAACATACATATTTACAAACATGTATGCATGCCTTATTTAATGTGTATGTTCGCTCATTACTTCTTTGAAAATATATGTACTATATAACTATGAAAAAAGTATAGAAAACAGTAATTTTGATCTTGCATATTTTTATAAATATTTTACTTTTTACCAGTCGTAATTGTCGCGCATAAATAAAAGGTTTATATTTCAAGCAAAATCAATCAGTGATTTTTTTTAATAGAACAATTGCCTGCAAAAAAGATTGCAGACACAAAAACACTCCTTGTATTTCAATGTTTTTCTGCTATGTAAGTTTGTTTTAAATGTTCATCTTTACATCTTTTTATTTTTTCACACAACTCCGTGCAAGTTGAACAAACGTCTACTCTTGGAACTTTGAAACCCAGATTGAATTTTGATTTAAATATTGAACGAAAATAGCTTTTCTTCACTGTTAATTCATTCGATATTTTTTCATTATATATTTTAAATAGTTTGCTTATTCTTAAGTCACTCGAAAGGTATCGCCTTTTAGTTTGTGTTCGACAATAGTGGGACTTAACACATTCTAAAGATCTAAAAAAAACTTCCTATAGCTGATTTCTTGGCCTCATATTTATAATTCGTCCGATCTCCACCACGTCTTTCCGTAGGTAGCTTTCCGCCTCTATGAAATATCTTCGTAACGTAGCTTAATCTACATCTTGTAACGCCAAGTATTGCTAGGAAACTTTTGACAAACAATGGTACTGATTACTACTTATTTTACGAACAAAACGTTTTGCTTGGAAGCTCTTTGGAGCTCTCTCACATTTTGTAGATCTTCTTCTTTGGATTGGAGAAGTAGAACAGTATTTTAGATTAAATGCGTCTTGATATATATATATATATATATATATATATATATATATTGTTACATTTTTAGACCTTTTCGTAAAAACGGTTTTATTACTTATCCTTCAAGGATTCGTTTTATTGCATCAAATTAAAACACGGACAAATTAATTTAGAAATATAATGCGGCAACTCTTTATTTATTACTTTATTTACACGAGTATTTGGACTACTCAACTCTCAGCGATGTTAACACGTCTATATTTGAAATCACACTGATTCCCGCTGAGCTCTGGCAGCGCCTTTATATAGCAAAAACGACGTCGCCTGGTAACCTCGCGAAAGTTCTAGGTATGGTGGTTGTATTTTACTTGACATGTGTGTGTTTGTATACATGACAATGCTGACTTGTTTGGTTTGCTTATGGTAACTATGTGTGGTTGAATGTATGAGTGTTCTGTGTGTTTTGCCTATGGTAACTATGTGTGGTTGAATGTATGACTGTTCTGTGTGTTTTGCCTATGGTAACTATGTGTGGTTGAATGTATGAGTGTTCTGTGTGTTTTGCCTATGGTAACTATGAGTGGTTGTATGTATGAGTGTGTGGTTTTGTTTCTTCTATGTGTAAATGGCTGTGTATACTTGTGAATCTGTTTAGCTTTATTTGCGGCGAATACTTGCATACAAGATCATTAAGAATAACAGCTCTTAGCATTTATGTTGCTAGGTTTGTTGTTGTTGTGGTTTACTCTTATTGGCACAGCCTTGAATGATCTTGTATATTCTGGAGTATTCCATTTCCGTTAATTTGAATATTATCTATATAGTGTTGACCAGGGTTGTAACATTTTGACAACTATAGATTAATTGGCAGTGCTGCCAAGTACATATAGTCACATTGTCATTTTATTTAAATCTATTTCTAATCTTTGTAACACTGCCGCCCACTTAAGCCTGTTCGACCCGAATAGGCACACAATCACCTCTTCCATAGTGCGCCAATCGTTCGAGATGTACTATCTTCATTTTCGACCTTGGGCTATTGTGCTTCTGTATCCGGTATACAACGTCATTCACTCTCTTAATCACTTTATACGGGCCATCCCAGTGAGTCTGTAATTTTGGGGACAATCCTTTCTTCCGTTGTGGGTTATATAGTAAAACCAATTGTCCTTCCATAAATCCCTCCGAGTTTGCTGCGCGGTCATACCTAGCCTTCATCTTGTCACTGACCATCTTGATTCTATTGCCCACGAACTCATGCAGTTCGTTTAAGTCCTCCTTCTCCTGGGACGTAATAGCTCCTTCTACAGTTGGCTTAACACCAAATTCCAAATCACCAGGTAGTTTTAATTCCGTCCCGAAGATAATTTTGGCTGGCGTTCTCGACGTTGAGTCGTGTACAGCTGACCTATATGCCATCCCAATCCCTCTGATGGGTGCTTACTACTTTTCGTAGGTACTCTTCTAAGGTGCGATTGAACCTTTCTACCATGCCATCAGACTGTGGATGCAGCGGTGTCGTTCTGGTTTTCTTTATCCCATATAACTCGCACATTTCCCTGAATATGGCAGACTCGAAATTCCTTCCTTGGTCGGAATGTAATTCTATTGGAACACCATAGCGACATACCCAGTTTTTGACGAATGCATTTACAATTGTCTTTGCTTCCTGGTTAGGTATAGCATATACCTCTGGCCATTTACTGAAATAGTCCATTACCACAAGTACATAACGATTTCCGGCTTCGGTGACGGGAAAAGGACCTGCTACATCCATTGCGATCCGCTCGAATGGTGCTCCTGAGTTGTATTGTTGCAGCTTACTGGCACAGTCTCAAGTACCTCTGCGGCTGTACCCTTTAGGGACAAGATCAACTCTATGGCTTTTTTTTCTGCTAGCAACCGTCTCGAACTGGAATTTGAAGATGCCTAATGGTACGCTGCCGTCGAACCATTGCGCTTTTATCCGCGCAGAAACTTCCGCAACTGCTCGTACTGGCCCGCCGCTACACTCCAGGTTATTCACTTTTTCCTCTAGAGCATGCAATTTCTCCTCGAACTCCTTTGCATGCTCCTCCAGCTCTGAGAATTTATTCTCAATAGCATCCACCCTCCTGTTAATGGCTTCAGAAACCTCTACCAGGGTCTCGTTCGTGGCTTTATTTGACTCCTGTATTTCGGCTACAAGCTTTTCCTGCATCTGCTGAGAATTTTTTTTTATTTCAGTTACTTCGGCAACAAGCTTGTCCTGCATCTGCTGAGAGTTTTGTTTTATTTCACTTATTTCGGCTACAAGCTTTTCACTGTTGACCCTTGATGCCTCCTGCATCCGCTGAGAGTTATGTTTCATTTCGATCATCATAGCAGCGAACATTGAATTTATGTCCATGCTGCTGGTCGTGGCAGGAGGGTATACCTGCACATCGTCTTTGTCCTCAAACTCGTATGTCCCGATGTCCATGCCGCGATTCTTAAACTCATCTATCAGCCTCTTCTGCAGTTCAGCCTTATTACCTGCAGTTGGCAATTCCAGCTTGCTGAGCTCCTTTTTCAGCTGTTCAACTTTTAACTCATCAAATTTCATGATTATTTATTTAAATTTCTTTTCTTTTAATGCCCTTTTTTTCTTTCTTAAATTGCAATGTCCTTTTAATTATTTTTGCAATCCCACTTCTGACACCAATTGTTACGTTTTTAGACCTTTTCGTAAAAACGGTTTTATTACTTATCCTTCAAGGATTCGTTTTATTGCATCAAATTAAAACACGGACAAATTAATTTAGAAATATAATGCGGCAACTCTTTATTTATTACTTTATTTACACGAGTATTTGGACTACTCAACTCTCAGCGATGTTAACACGTCTATATTTGAAATCACACTGATTCCCGCTGAGCTCTGGCAGCGCCTTTATATACAAAAACGACGTCGTCTGGTAACCTCGCGAAAGTTCTGGGTATGGTGGTTGTATTTTACTTGACATGTGTGTGTTTGTATACATGACAATGCTGACTTGTTTGGTTTGCTTATGGTAACTATGTGTGGTTGAATGTATGAGTGTTCTGTGTGTTTTGCCTATGGTAACTATGTGTGGTTGAATGTATGAGTGTTCTGTGTGTTTTGCCTATGGTAACTATGAGTGGTTGTATGTATGAGTGTGTGGTTTTGTTTCTTCTACGTGTAAATGGCTGTGTATACTTGTGAATCTGTTTAGCTTTATTTGCGGCGAATACTTGCATACAAGATCATTAAGAATACCAGCTCTTAGCATTTATGTTGCTAGGTTTGTTGTTGTTGTGGTTTACTCTTATTGGCACAGCCTTGAATGATCTTGTATATTCTGGAGTATTCCATTTCCGTTAATTTGAATATTATCTATATTGTGTTGACCAAGGTTGTAATATTTTGATAACTAGAGATTAATTGGCAGTGCTGCCAAGTACATATAGCCACATTGTCGTTTTATTTAAATCTATTTTTAATCTTTGTAACACTGCCGCCCACTTAAGCATGCTCGACTCGAATAGGCATACAATCACCTCTTCCATAGTGCGCCAATCGTTCGAGATGTACTATCTTCATTCTCGACCTTGGGCTATTATATTTCTGTATCCGGTATACAACGTCATTCACTCTCTTAATCACTTTATACGGCCCATCCCAGTGAGTCCGTGCTTTTGGGGACAATCCTTTCTTCCGTTGCGGGTTATAAAGTAAAACCAATTGTTCTTCCATAAATCCCTCCGAATTTTCTGCGCGGTCATACCTAGCCTTCATCTTGTCACTGACCATCTTGATTCTATTACGCACGAACTCATGCAGATCGTTTAAGTCCTCCTTCTCTTGGGACGTAATAGCTCCTTCTTCCACAGTTGGCTTAACACCAAATTCCAAATCACCAGGTAGTTTTAATTCCGTCCCGAAGATAATTTTGGCTGGCGTTCTCGATGTTGAGTCGTGTACAGCTGACCTATATGCCATCAAAAATTTGGGAATGTGCTCGTCCCAATCCCTCTGATGGTTGCTTACTACTTTTCGTAGGTACTCTTCTAAGATGCGATTGAACCTTTCTACCATGCCATCAGACTGTGGATGCAACGGCGTCGTTCTGGTTTTCTTTATCCCATATAACGCGCACATCTCCCTGAATATGGCAGACTCGAAATTCCTTCCTTGGTCGGAATGTAATTCTATTGGGACACCATAGCGACATACCCAGTTGTTGACGAATGCATTTATAACTGTCTTTACTTCCTGGTTAGGTATAGCATATACCTCTGGCCATTTACTGAAATAGTCCATTACCACAAGTACATAACGATTTCAGGCTTCAGTGACGGGAAAGGGACCTGCTACATCCATTGCGATCCGCTCGAATGGTTGTATTGTTGTAGCTGTCCCCGGCTTCTTCTTATGCATAGCAGCCAAAGGCTGTGGGCAGTTTGCTATCCAGTCGGCTACGGCTTGTTGACATCCAACCCAATAAAAACACTGCTTCAGTTTCTCAAGTGTTTTTGTTACTCCAAGATGACCGCCACTAGGTGCATTATGAAACTCCTGTAAAACTTTACTTATCTTGGAGTATGGCACAACTATTAAATTTGAAGTTGTTTTGCCATCTACACTTTCCCATACGCTGTATAAACACCCTTTTATTACCTTGAGGCTGTTCCACTGAGCCCAATAAGATTTGGCGAGTGGGCTTTCAGCCGAAATTTCTTTCCGGGACGGTCGCCTGTCCTCTTTGGCCTCTATAATTTTCCTTAGCATGCTGTCGTCCCTCTGTGCCGCTGAGCAGTCTTCATCAGGGCCGATGTGCATTAGCCGAACATCAACAAAGCCTGCCTTTTGCTCGGTTCTAACACAACGTTTACACTCTAAACAGCAGGGTCTTCTTGAAAGAGCATCCGCATTGTTATGCTTTGTGCCCCTTCTACGCTCAATGCTGAAGTCGCAGCTCTTGCAGGCGCTAAATCCACCTTGCCAGTTGCCCTTCAGGATTTTTAAACTGCAATAGCCATTTCAGTGCAGAATGATCGGTCCTTAATGTAAATTGTTGTAATGCATTCCAATACAGCCAGAAGCTCATTTCGTGTCACATAGTAGTTCCTCTCAGGTTTCGAGAGTACACGGCTATAGTACCCTATGACCTTCTCAGTGCCATTAACTACTTGGGATAGCACACCCCCTATACCATAACCGCTCGCATCAGCATCCAGCACAAAGTTTTCTCCAGCTATGGGATACGCTAGCACTGGTGACATACTAATAATAATTTGAGTTTCTGAAATGCATTTTTCTGTGGCTCGCCCCAATGGTATGATATCGACTTCTTTGTCAGCTCATGCAGGCTTGCACCTACACTGGCGAAATTCGGCACAAAACGTCTGTAGAATGTACAAAGGCCCAAAAAGCTGCTCAATTCATGAAGATTTTTAGGTTGATGCCAGTCCCTTACTGCTTTTATTTTGTTGAGATTCCGTCTGCTGTAACACGATGCCCCAAATGCTTTACTTCTCTCTGGAACAATGCACATTTCTTCAAGCTGAGTTTCAATCAGCTGATGATATCCGTTGAAGAACTTCTGCCATGTTTTTGAGGTGTTCATCAAAAGTGTTCCCTATCACGATTATGTCATATAGATATACCAAGCATGTCTTCCAGTGAAGTCCTATCAGTACCTTCTCCATTAGGCGTTCAAATGTGGCCGGAGCATTGCAGAGACCAAATGGCATGACTTTGAACTGCCATAATCCGTTACCGACACTGAAGGCAGTTTTCTCCTTGTCTTTCTCTGCAATCTCCACTTGCCAATATCCGCTTCGCAAGTCCAGCGTTGAAAACCATTTGGTACCAGCTAGCGTGTCCAAAGTGTCATCGATTCTGGGGAGCGGATAACTGTCCTTCTCGGTTATGTCATTGAGCTTCCTGTAGTCTACGCAGAATCTAGTACTGCCATCTTTCTTTTTAACAAAGACTACAGGCGAACTCCAAGGACCAGAAGATGGCTCAATTACGCCATCACGCTCCATTTCACTTACAAGCTTTTTTACTTTATCTCCCTTTGCTTTGTGTACTCTTCTGGGTGGCTGTTTAATCGGCCTTGCTTCGCCTGTGTTAATTTCGAAGATACTGGCATGCCTTTTTAGCAACTGTTTGGCTTTATTTCTATCTGTCGCTGATAGACCTGCTACCCATTTCTCTACGCATTCCTCAAATTGTTCACGTTCTTTTTCGGACAAATTAGTAGGCTCTATCTTCTCGAAGTTTATTATTGCCTCTGCTGGAGTACACTGGCCAACATCGGAATTTTCTTTGGTGACTTTTTCATGGTCTGATAAGTTAAGTACTCTTAAAGGGACTATTCCTCGTTTACTGGTTCTACAACCCACAACCGATTGTCCTCACAATCTCGCTTCATCCGCGCCCATATGACTGTTTTAGACTGCGGCGGTAACGTCTGACTCTCAATAACATATGCTTTGGTTACTTGCTGTTTGCTGTCATATCCAACATCAAGGGGTATTTCCAATTTACGCCAAATCATCAGCTATTGTCCCATATATACATTAATGCCATGGTTAATCATAAAATCGGCTCCAATAATAACCTCATCGACAATATCGGCAACAATAAACACATGTCTCACGTTGATGTTGCCTATAGTCACCTTCACTTCAATCTTACCATAGGCAGTGGCAGGCTCTCCAGTAGCTATACGTAGCCGTATATTGCTTAACCGCTCGCATTTCCCCTTTACTATAGCGGGCCTTATTATTGACTGCGATCCCCCTGTGTCTATGGTAAGTACGTGCTTTTCCCCGTTAATGCGTCCGGACGCAGTGAGGTTGCTATTTTTCTGCTGCATCACTGATATGGAGATTGTGGGGCCCTCGTTTGTGAGAGCTAGCTCCCTCCCCTTAGTGGTAGCTCGTTTTAGTTTAACGGGGACTCTTGTGATGTTGTTTGGCTTACCCGTTTGCTGTTTCTTGGTAGCGAAACGGATCTACCTCTCGTCCTTGATGCTTTGCAGCTGCGCTGAAAATGACCGATCTTTCCGCAGTTAAAGCACTTAGGCTTTTCTTTGATAGCCTTTTCTGCCAGCAGTTATCGCATTGCCTCCTTAACGCTAGCAACTAGGTTGTTATCCTCCTCAGACAAAACCTCCACATTCTGCACTTACTGGCACAGTCTCAAGTACCTCTGCGGCTGTACCCTTTAAGGACAAAATCAACTCTATGGCCTTTTCTTCAGCATCCCATCAATTTCTGCTAGCAACAGTCTCGAACTGGAATTTGAAGATGCCCAATGGTACGCTGCCGTCGAAGCATGGCGCTTTCATCCGCGCAGAAACCTCCGCAACTGCTCGTACTGGCCCGCCACTACACTCCAGGTTATGCACTTTGTCCTCTAGAGCATGCAATTTTTCTTCGAACTCCTTTGCATGCTGTTCCAGGCCATCGCTTTCTAGATGTTGGACTCTATCTGCCAGCTCTGAGCATTTATTCTCAATAGAATCCATCCTCCTATTAATGGCTTCAGAAACCTCTACCAGGATCTCGTTCGTGGCTTTATTTGACTTCTGTATCTGCTGAGAGTTCTGTTTTATTTCAGTTATTTCGGCTACAAGCTTGTCCTGCATCTGCTGAGAGTTTTGTTTTATTTCACTTATTTCGGCTACAAGCTTGTCACTGCTGATCCTTGATGCCTCCTGCATCTGCAAGATCATTCGAGCCTGTGCCAATAATAAGTCTAAATAACAACAACGAAAAAACTCTCAAGTTTTGTTTTATTTCGATCATCATAGCAGCGAACATTGAATTTATGTCCATGCTGCTGGTCGTGGCAGTAGGGCATACCTGCACATCGTCTTTGTCCTCAAACTCGTATGTCCCGATGTCCATGCCGTATTATTATTGGTTGTATTATTATTATTATTATTATTATTATTATTATTATTATTATTATTATTATTATTATTATTACTATTACTATTACTATTACTAATATTATTAACTTTTATTATACATTCTTATTATTAATTTTTATTAACTATTTGTTATTCCAAAAAATTAAATTAACATAAAGCCAGTACATTTGTTAACAAAACCTTATATATGGGAATACATGCACAAACGTGGAATTTCATACATACATTTATGAATTTAAGAGAGAAAAAAAAACTTAATACCTTTATAAAAACGCGCAACAAAATCTTAAGTCTAAACATTTATACTATAAAAAATATTAAAAGGAGATTAACAAAACCAACAAAATATATCAATAAATGTATAAAGGTTCAATAAAAATAAGTAAATAGAATTAAAAATAAGTAAATAGAAAAAGAACATATAAAATATAACACAATTTTAAACAATTAACTTTTCGAGCCGATCTAAATTGTGAGTTGTTTTGTCAAATCAAGTGTAAAGCTTCTCACAAAATTACAGAAAACCGCATTTTATAAGTGTTTCGAGGATTGGAAAAAACGCTGGCATAAGTGTATTAGATCTGAGGGGGATTGCTATGAAGGGAACAAGATAGTTGTTGAATAAATAAATACTTTTTGAGAAAGTTTAAAACAACGGTTATTTTAATAATATTCTTGTTTTTTCGTTCGGCTATAGGCCAGGTTTTTAAAAATCAATAAACACTAAATATTTTTTGATTATTTAATCTTTATTTAATGTTATTATATTTCCCAATATTTCGAATAGCTTCGCTATTCATCTTCAGGGGAACATTGTTGGGTACAAACCAATAAATGATAAACATTAAAATTAATTTTTGATTATTTCTAATAAATTTACAATTACATACATGTAAATTAAAAATTAAATAAAATTAGATTTAATTAACATATTTTCAATATGTCGATCGTCTGTAGTCCTTAGCTGCGAAAACTGATTTGTTTATGTTGTTTCTTGTGTTTGTTTATCACACCTCTGTAAATTTGAGCGCATTTCTCTGTGTCTTGTTTATAGTCAAGTCTTTTCTCTGCAGGAACGTCAATTATGTGTAACATCTCTAAAGTAAATCTCCTGGAATAATGGTTTTCTTTTTGTAATATTTTTACATTATCAAAATTTGGCACATGATTTTCCTTTGCACAGTGGGCCGCAAGTGCAGTTTTTTGCTCCATGGGTTTGTTTTTCATTCTTATGTCTGATTTATGAGATGTTAGTCTGGTCTTCAGTTTATTTTTAGTTGTTCCTACGTATTTCTTATTGCATGTGCCTGAGCCGTCACCGTTGCAGTTAATACTATATATACGGTGACCATATTTTTGAAACCAAAATACAGAACAGGGATAAGATTTCATAATAACAATTAAAAAGTACAAACAACCTTAAATGCACATTCAAGACCAACTTATTATAGATATTTTTTTAACAAATACAAATCAAAACTTAAAAAAAAATCACACGCTGATGTAAAAAATAAAATAGAGCTTGACTGTTTCCGAGATCATTGCATATATAAGTATATTTGTAAGAACTATAAAATTAAGATTAATTTGTACTCAGTACATATCATCAATGACAAAAATGTTTTGATTCTTAAGTAAAATGGGTTAATAGAGAAATTTTAGGCGTTAATATGTATATGTACAAAGCAATTAAATTTGGTATTTTTCTGCTGAATAGATTTGTTTTAGTAAGCCTTCATTACTTTTTAAATATTCTTTAAACTCTAAACAATTTAAATCATAATTATATTTAGTAATGAAAATGGATTTGAGGGTATTTACCTTCAATTGAGCTTTTTCACTAGTCCATATGTTATTTAAAATAAAAAACACTCTTTCTGTTGGAGCATTAGAACCAGGTAAACATAAACTAAATTCGACAACTTTCAAAATATTTTGGAAACTTATACCTCCTTCTTTGAAATGTTTAAAAACTTCTACCCAGCGCTCTTCAGCAGATTTTTTGTTTTCATTCCATTGCTTTAATTTTTCTGAAGTGGTATATCTTTTAACAAGAGCCAGCTCATCAAATAATTCGGTATTATTATGTTTAATTTGTTTCTCTTATCCATAATAAAAACAAAACTGGATTCAACATCCTCCCATGCAGGAGTTTCACGTAAAAGAACCCATTTCAGTATTTCAACTTCTTGATAAGCAGTGTCCCATTGATTTAAGTACTCAATGCAATTTGCATAAAATTGGCTTGCGGTACTTTTAAACTCATTAATATCGAGAACTTTTTTCTGACTTAGCTCAATTATGATTTTTTTAACTGCAATAGGGAAAAATTTTTCCTCTTTGCGTTGTGAAATTTTAAACTTCAGCTCATTAATAATGAGCGAAACCTCAGTCATACATATTTTTTGGGACTCTATCTGCGTTATGTAGTCATGAAACAAAGTAGCTTGACAATGAACGAAGAAAAGCCATGCTTCTGAAACAGGATCTTCAAAAAAACTTTTTAATATAGTTGGACACTTTGGCTGGGATAAAAAGTATTCCTTTAAAGGCTTAAAAAGCTTTAATATTCTTTCATTGGATGGTTTAAGAGTTAGCCATCTTGTCTTGCTAAATCCGAGTAGTTTTTTATATTCTACTTCTATTGTGTCACAAATTACTTTAAGCTCTTCAACACGTACTGTATAAATATAAAAGTAGGAAAAAATTTTTACAATAATCGTTTCAATATCTATGGGGGGACATTCTGTTGATGTTTGAATGCAGTTATTTAAAATATGTGCAGCACAGTTCACACCGATAAGAACATTTTCCGTAGACGAATGAAGTTTTTTGAAAACATTGTTTTTGCCTCGCCTGGCTGCTCCACCAAAGTTACAGTTTGTGTTATCTGCACATAAAGCAAGTAATTTTTTGTTTACATTAAATTTAATAAGCAGATCAGAAATATATTTTGTTAAAATATCGGAGGATTCTCCGGGCAAATTATCAACTTCCAATATTTTGACTTGAATACCATGCAATGGTACAAAATAAGGAATAAGTATTGGACATATTTTTATGTTACCATGATTTGAAGAATCACAAAAAATTGTTATCAAATTAACAATATGCAAATCATTCTCAATTTCTTTAATGGAATTCGGAGCTAGGACTTTACAAACTATCGATTGACACTTGGTACGTCCAGAAGAATATCTCTCATCAAAACAGCTTCTTATAAGTTTTGAAGTACAATCGTTGGAGCGAAATGAGTGGTTATGATTAACAGCGTGATATGCCCATGTTCCTTCTGATATGCAAATTTTCCTTTTGCTGTCGTTAAAATCCTTAAACCCAAAATAGCAGGATAGAGTTTTGCTAGAAGCGGCAGCGATGTCGGAATCCTTGTGTTTATTTGTTCGTAAGTGCTGTTGGATATCAAGTTTGCCTCCATTAGCAATGCTGAAAGTTGTCATGCACTTAGAACATCTTACCTTGCTATCAATATCAGTTTTTTTAATAAAACTATATTGCTGTTGTAGTTCATCATTAAAAACGCACTTTCGTCTGCGGGACATGATTACTTTTTTCTGAAAAATTACTCGATTAATGTTCTTTTTGTAATGACACTTCATATCTAAACGCCAGGCCTACTATGTATTGTTGGCGGCGGCAAGTATACAATACACATCATGACAAATTTATTATTCGCCTTGATACAAATACATATTTATTAAAACAGCATTTACACGTGAAAGTACAAATCAAAATTCATAGTCACGCCTCAATTCGCTTTGATAGTTGAAAAATTTTTAATATTTTGAATATCACTTTCAGGCATGAAAATAGAGAACAAATACAGAACAGTAAATGAAATACAGAACATTTTAGCGTTTTTCGCAGATCAATAATTTATACAGAACACGGCTCCGAAATACAGAACTGTTCTGTATAATACAGAACGGATGGTCACCGTAACTATATATAACGTTGCATTTGTCCACTTTCTTTAATTTAGTCTTTGTGTTACTATATGGGCTCCGCATAGTATAGAAATATTGGGAAAAATAACATTAAATAAAGATTAAATAATCAAAAAATATTTAGTGTTTATTGATTGTTAAAAACCTGGCCTATAGCCGAACGAAAAAACAAGAATATTATTATAATACAACAGGTCAACGATTAAACTAAATATATATACAACGGTTATTTTTTTTATCAGACCTCGTATATAAATTTTGTCCATAGTAAGTAATAATTTTGTCTAAAATGATTCTGTGATTAAGATATATATATATATATATATATATATATATATATAGAAGTTTTTGTGGGAAAGCTACACCACGCCTGCTGACCATTATTCCACAATTCTTCTTTATATTTGGATTTTATTGGTCCAATCTTTTCGTTTACTATTTTCTAAAAATTTTCTATTGAATTAGTGTGCGGTGGTTGTGAGGGCCAAGCTAATACGTTCACACTATTGTCTAAAAACCCCCTTTCCGCAAGACCCGAAGTGTGCCTCGGGTCATTATCTGGTTAAAAATACTATCAAAGTAGATCTGGGGCTCGAAATCTCAGGCAGGACTGTTAGAAGACGTTAAGTTGAAAAAGCCCTCTTTGGTAGAAAGGCCAGAAAGATTCCGGTGCTGAATAAAAGACATCGTCAAAATAGGATTGCTTTTGCAAGACAGCATAGTTTTTGGGACGGTCCAATACATGAAAAAAATATGGCGAAATATCCTATGGTCCGACGAGTAAAAGTTCAATTTGATTAGAAACAATGACAGAACATGGGTAAGACGCCCGAAAAAGTGCCGAACACAACCCTCGCTTCATCACCAAAATTTCTAAATACGCTGATGGCAGTATAATGATGTGGAGTTGTTTTTCATGGTGTTGTGTAGAAGCATTATATTGAATAAAAGAAAATATGGATAAGAATCTGTATGTCCGTATTCTAGACGAAGTGATGCTGCCTTATGCAGAGTGAGAAATGCACCTTAAGTCGTATTTTTAACCAGATAATGATCCGAAGCACATTTCGGGTGTTTGCGGAAAAGTGGTTATTGGACAATAATGTGAACGTAATAGCGAAACGAAAAGATTGGACCAGTAAAATCCAAAAATTAGGAACAATTGTAGAATAATAGTCAGCAGGCGTGGTATAGCTTACCCACCAAAACTTCTCCGAATTTAGTGGACTCAATGCGACAAAGATGTATGGTCGTAATGGACTACAACGTATATTATACCAAATATTAATTTAAGTGATGTTATATTTCTATTTTGAAAAGTTTTTAAAAATGTTTTGTACGTGAACCTATTTTTATGTCCACCTCAAGTCCTGAGCGAAACTAGTACTTTGTATTTATTTAGTTTAAAAAAACGAACTATTATATATTTTTAGCTTTGATGAGTTATTGATCATTAAATGAAATAAACAAACGAAATTACTTTTAAACATTTTTAGCAATAAATATACTTTTTTTCATTGTGTACAAAATTGTTTTAACTGACCCTATTTTTTTGTCCGTAACTGTATATATATATATATATACATATATATATATATATATATATATATATATATATATATAGATATATATATATATATATATATATATATATATATATATCTATATATATATATATATATATATATATATATCTATATATATATATATATATATATATATATATATATATACATACATATATATATATATATATATATATATATATATGTATATATATATATATATATATATATATATATGTATATATATATATATATATATATATATATATATATGTATATATACATATATTTGATGCGCATACTTCATCGTTAGATACTTACGAATTCTAAGACGTGTTGATTCTTCTACGAGTCTGTTCTAATCTGTGAAGTTCTGTTAGAACTAGCTGTACAAAATTACACACGCTGGTCCAATTTAATAAGGATTCCAGCATTGCTGAAATTATGTTCCCGGGGCTGATCGTATGCCCGAACCTTTCTCCTAAATAGGACCTCCAGTTGTCGTATCGTGAGCAGACAAAAACGACATGCTCAGCATTCTCAACAACATTCCCACTGCGATTTGGACAGAATCATCGTGTTTGAAACGAAATAGGTATGACCTAAAACAACCATGTGCAGAAAAGAACTGTTAGGTAATAATTTAAATCACCATGTTTCGTAGTCAGCCTTAACCTGATGTCGGGTATTAATGTATATGTCCATCTTCCCTTTTCAGTTGTTGACCAGCGTTCCTGCCACTTCTATACATAGGTATATATTATCATATTAGGATCATACCTGCAATGATAAAAGCGGCTTCGTCCGACACCGTTCGAAATATGCTACATACTCTCAAAGCAGTTAGCCTACACACAGGGCATACAATATATATATATATATATATATATATATATATATACATATATATATATATATATATATATATATATATATATATATATATATATGTATATATACATATATATATATATATATATATATATATATACATATATATATATATATATATATATATATATATATGTATATATACATATATATATATATATATATATATATATATATATACATATATATATATATATATATATATATATATATATATATTCTTCTAGTTTTTTGACCTCTTTTTGATTAATAATGTTGTCTAATATATATTAAGCTTAAGGTCTCTTTATTTTTATTATCTTATAAAATTTGTTTTTCAATATTTCGTCACTCCTTTGTGTGACTTCTTCAGGAAATTTATTTTTTAATATATAAATATATATTATATTTTTTAATATAAAAAGTGTAGTAGGCTATGAAACTTATACAAACCACAACCCAACAATCAACTTTTTTTCGATATGACGCTATTTTATTTTTCTACACCTTTATACAATTAGAAATCCTTTGGATAACAATGAAAGTATTTATAAGGCAAAATGAAAAACAAAATCTCAATTTAATTGTTAATATATTAACTATTTGACATACTGTCAAATACTACTACTAAGTACTATTACAATATGAAATTTATAAATAAATAAATACTTTCAGTGTTATACAAAGTATTTAAAGGTGTAGAAAAATAAAATAGGGTCATATCTCATAAAAGTTGTTTGTTGGGTTTTGGTTTGCATATATATATATATATATATATATATATATATATATATAAATATATATACATATGCATATATATAATATATATATATATATATATATATATATGTATATATATATATATATATGTATGTATATATAAAACGTTGGAAAGTCCAGAAAATGCAAGACATTCCGATTTTTTTCGGAAAACGGCAACAATGCTGACTTAAGCTCCGCAACGGTAACACTATTCGACAAATTGACAGTACGACGCCGACTTAAAGTTGAGCACATGTTCATAGACGCATACGTGTTTTTTTTTAATATGGACGAAATCACATGTTTTTATGACAACTTCACGCAGGAACGCGTCGACCACTCTATTGCAAACCTCATACAAACCATGTTGAAAATTTATTTTACTCCGAATTACGTTGACACTTGTTTGTTTTCTGGAGTATTTTTTAAATTATATATTCTCTGATTTTGTTGTCTTGTATGAAAAAAGGAGGAGAATTAAAATTATATATATATATATATATATATATATATACATTTTTTATTACTCAATAAAGCAACAGCTTTTTAACTTTAACTTTTAATTTTGAAGTCTTATACAATAATATAATAGGTTATGGGTCCTCCTCCATTTTCCTGCGCGTTATAAATCTTTGTTTTTGAATATAAAAAAGACGATTTTTTTTATTGAATTAAGTGTACTTCCGTTGTAAATTTTTGATTTGATTTATTGGAAATGGCTAATGCAAAGCTTTTGATGACCAAGCTGAATAAGGACAATTATGAATTGTGGAAGTACAAGTAATTGTTGCTGAAGAAGGAAAAGGTTTGGGATATCATTGAAAAAGAAGTACCAGAAAATCTAGATCAATAATGGAAAGAGCAAGATTCTGATGCTTCAATTTTGATTGGCTTATCTGTACATGAATCGGAAATTTTCCGAATTGCAGGCACCAAGAATGCAAAGGAAGCTTGGAAAATCTTAAAGAATTATCACGAGAAGTCTACCTTGAGCAATAAGGTAAGATTGATGAGAAATATTTGTGAACTAAAACTTCAATCTGGTGGCGAAATGGATAAACATATAATTGAAATGAAGTTGCTATTTTCAAAATTACAATCCCTTGGAGAAAAATTATGTGAGTCGTGGATGGTTTCCATGCTTCTCAGTAGTCTGCCGAGTTCATTTGATTTTTTAATTACGGCACTTGTGGTAAGGGATGGGAAGGGTCTTACAATGGTTTTAGTTGAAAACAAATTGCTAGAGGAGTATGAAAAACATAAAAGAAAACAATTACATGAAGATACTGTATTGAAGGTTTCCAACAAGTTTGAACATAATGGTTATAATACGAAGAAAATTATATGTAATTTTTGCCATGGCGTTGGGCATATCCGAAAAGATTGTTGGAAGTATAACAATAACAAATCAAGTAACAAAAATACGAAAATCATTAAGTGTGTTGAAGCTTCTGGGAGTTATTCTTTTGTATTGAATGCGAGAAATGGTAAATGGGTTATTGATTCTGGCGCTACTTGTCATATTTGCAGCTCTGAATATTAATATATAATAGAATAATTTATTAAACTCGATTCAACGTGGCGTGAGAGAGTTGCGGTAGCAAATGGTAATTCTGTATTCTCTGATGGTATAGGTTCCTGTAGAATAAAGATGATGAATGAAAAAGGGGTTCAAACAACCGTTACCGTTGATGATGTTTTGTATATTCCGTCGTTCAGAGGAAACCTATTGTCTGTGAAAATGTCTGCCGTTGGTTTCAAAGTTTTATTCTATGGACCAGTTTGCAAAATATTGGACTTGAATACTGACGTGGTTGGCATTGTTAAGTGTGTTGATAATTTATATCAGTAGTAGGATAATGTATGTACGAGACCAATTAAAATTGTCAAATTTCGGCAATTAAATTTAAAATTTTGAAATTTTAATTGCCAAATTTATGTTAATTGGTTTTTTTAGTAATTTGATACTTTAATGTGTGTGTGTGTGTATTTTCCCACGGTTAAATAGGCGTGTTCACATTGTTGTTGTTTTTTTTTTATAATGTTGGGGTAGGCGTGGGAATTTGTGTCTGTCCCATGTGTGACCTTGAGAATACATGTCCGTCCGTATGTGAGCGTGGGAATTTTTGTCTGTCCATATGTGACCTTGAGAATACATGTCCGTCCATATGTGAGCGTAGGAATTCTGTCTGTCTATGTGTGCTATAGCCTAATAGAAAATAAGAAATTTTTAGGAACATTAGAACATTTTTTTAGGAATTACACTATTTCAAAAGTGTTGTAGTTATATATGGATGGCCTTAATGTTTGTGGTTCGTTTCTTCTTGCTGGAGTGAGATTTCTTCTTTTAGTTTTTGTTTGTTTTTAATTTTGGTTTGTGTTTACTTAAGATAGTTTGTCCAGAGATTCAGATATTTCTTTTTTGTTTGCAATGCTTGAGTCTGGGGGAATAATTTGATTATTCTGATCTTGAAGACGTTGTGAAAAAAAATTTACTATTCCATAAATATTGAAATTAATATTTTGTTTATTTTATACATGACGATCATCGATGGATTTTATTTGGGGATCTGGATGGTGGTGCGATTTCTGTATTTTGTAGAATATGAATAGTTATGCTATGTTTAAGTGTGTGTGTTTTTTGTGTTCTGAGTGGCGGTTGGAATGTCTGCCTGTCAGACAGGCTTTGTGTGTGACGATTGGTGAGTCTGTATGACAGTCCGCTTTCTTGCTTTCCTGGATTTTGCGCAAGTGGGTCACTATGAAATGTGATAAGATATACATAGTCATGCGTACAAAAATATCTACAAATTTATTTCATTTACGCATATACATACAAACAAATAATAATCGTTTATTCTATGTGCCCAAATATTCCCTTGACCATTTGAATGAATGAATGAACCATTGTGTATGTTTGCTTGTGTGTTCTCTGAAAAAAAATATGTATATTAGTTTTTATTTGAAATAAAAAGACATTTATTTTAATTTTTATAAGCATTTATTTAAAAGTTTGTTAACATTTTCATTTTTAAGTAAAATTGCATTCCTTAAGGCACAAACACCATAGTCGTGATAGCTTCAATAGAGATATATGGAATGCTTAGTTTCCATTTGTTTGAAATTAATGCAGCCAATGTCTTCAATGTTATAAACTGTTTGATAAATAATTTTTCCAGCCATTTTTTCTTCTCTCCCCCCTTAACATATATTTGTGAATTTCTTATATTCGATTTTAAAAACTTGCAAACGCTTTGAAATGAGACTGATCCATCATTCCAGTTAATATGATGATAGTTTTTTGTTAAACAAACTGCTTCTCTCTGTTTTTTGGCTGATAAACATGCGAAATCAAAAGGAAGTTTTATGATGAAAATGAACCATTCCTTGTTGCTGAAAACTACAGCTAGTTCTTTTGCGATGAAGTCATTTGAATTATTTTTGAAACCTTGCAAGTCTACAAAAACAATATCACCATCCATGTTATTTAATTTATAAGACCTTCCGGACTTGACCTTTTATTGGTATGCATTCTATTACGCGGCCATGAATAAGAACGCAGTAAGCTGATGTTTTTGCTGGAATATTTGTTGCTGTTTCAAATTCAATTTTTATGTCGATTGGTCCGGTATTGAGCGCTTCGTTTTGGTGACTGACATCAACTACAATAATTGGAGCGCTATTTTTAAACTCTTGACCTGTTAGAAGAGGTTGGGGTTGTTTCATGTAGTAGCTTTGTTGGAATCTTAGATACATATCATATAGAATCGCATAGCGCTCATTTTTGAATTTTATATTAAGATCGCCATATGGGTAAGAGGTTGAGTTTAAATGTACTTTTAAGTTGTAAGATCACAATGAACAAACTTGTTTTCTTGTTGAAAGGCAATCAACACAAAACTAGGGCGTTCTTTATTAGCGGCCAGTTTCACATTCCATATGTGATTGGTCCCCGTATTAATGTGTGGATTCATATGAAAATCCCAACTACGGAATGCCATTGGTATAGCAGCACCATTATTAAGTATTTTGATCATATTCAATTTACTATGATCAGATAATTGAACATGTGGAATTCTCCATGATATTAGTGAAATTGTAAGTTTTGCTTTCTCAGTGGAAACATTCGATTGTACAAGATCTTCATCGTTCTTATTACGCAAGAGTATCAACTCATGTTTTCCATTTAATAAAACTTTATTGTAGTCTTCAGCGAATCCTAAAAGAAGTTTAGTGGTACATAGAAATTAAAATTTCCATTTTGAAGATCTATTTTATCAAGTTTATTCCATCCAGCATTTTGCAACACAACGCTTTCCGTAGGTGATAAAGAAACCAAATTTTTTATGGTACTGGTGGCTCCCAAATATCTTGTATGATCAATTTCAATACCATTTAGTTCATAGCGAATTTCATCAAAGAGATATGCAACAAAATTGTTTTTCAACTTTAAGTTGGGTGTAGATTTCGATGTTTTTTCGTCCACAACAAGTCCTTCCACATACATATAGCTTTCACTGGGTAACACATATAGATCTTGGTTTTGTATTGAAATTCTTATTTCATCGTTGTTGTTAAAAGACTGAAGGTATGGTATGTATGTGTGATAATCCTTTTTGATTATATTTTCATCAGATATTGGTTTATCTAAAACGTCTATTATTGAACTCATTTTGTGTTCAGTTTAAAGTTCAGTGACTTGAGAAAACTTTTGTTTGCTGCTGTAAGCGGTTTTTGACGAATAGATCTTTTCAATTGTTGCTTAGGTTGTAATGTTTGAGGATTGGATGTTGCTGTAGTATTCTTCGATATACTCGTGTTGTATATTATCATTATTTAGTTGTCCTTAAATGTATTCGTATTGTAATTTCCTCTCCTCTGAAATTAATTAAGTCGCCGTTTTGATCAACCACGCGAATATCTAGTGAACTTATCTCTCTGAAGTTTACTGGCAAATAAATGAGATTTTTGGGAATCTCAACTATTTTATATCCAGCCGGTACATTAATCGGAAATTCATGTAGTGTATGAGCTTTGGAATTATTCATATAAGTATTAACCACAATACTGCTTTCAATCCTCAAGAGATTCACCTTAAAGATATTCACTGGAAGCTCAGAGTAATGTTCTTTGTTTGGCGTTAATATTCTGCTATTGAATCCTAAAAGTCGACCTATTGTATTTTCTTTATTAAAATATATTGGTTCTTTAGAGCTGCTGACTTTAACTTGCATTGTATTGTTATTAGCTTCAATCAAAATTTTGTTTTCTGGTCTATATCGTTTGTATTGTTCTTCTATATAGTCAACTATATCATTTAATTCATAAGATCCGATCGGTATTTCAATTACAAGTTCACCGATATGAAATATATTGTTGTAGACATCCACATTTGGGATACTGTTGTATGAATGAAAATCAGTTAGAGCACATTCATAGGTTCCGTTTAAATCAATAGGAGGAAAATAATCAGCAGATAGCTCTGATGAATTGGAGCTTAGAGTCAATGTTATTGACATTGTGACTGTTTGATTGTAAATAAATGAGGTTAAACACACAGTATGCTTTATAAGAATCACTTTCGTATTTATTGTTTATTTACTTATTTTAAACTAAATTAAATATTGATGCAATTGTTGTTGTTTATTTATTGTATTCTTCCATTTACAATATCTCATCTTTGCTTATCCAAGAATTGTGCTCATTACCAAAGCCCAGCCACTTAACAAACACCTTCTGTCCTTTAGTTTTGAGAACCTTTTCAACTAGGTATGTATTTGGATATCTGGATTTGAAAGTTCTTCTTCATAGAATCCACCTTTAATAGGATTTCCGCGATAGTCTTCTAATGTATATGTTGTAGGATATGTGTTTTGTACTCTTTTAATTGTAAAGATTTCTGTTGTCCAATTCGGAGTATAATCTTTTTCAAAAATGTTTTTATATTTGTTTATGCTTATATGATCTCCTGCATTAAATTTTGACATTTTATACACCTTTAAATGACTGTATACTGTTTTTAAAAGCTGTTTTTCATTTGTTGAATTTATTTTAACCGGTGACATTTTAATGGTGCGATGAATTTTTCTATTGTATGCATCAAGTAAATCTCTATACATGTCAATCCAATTATATAAACCATTTAAGCTAAATTCTTTCCACATCATTCCTTTTAATGTTCTATTGAATCGTTCTACTATTGAGGCTTTCATAGTGCTATATGTTGAGTAGTGATTAATATTGTATTTATTCATCAACTGATTGAAATGTTTATTGAAAAATTCTTTACCATCGTCTGTTTGCAAATTTTTCGGTATTCGTCCCAATTTGAAAATATTCTCCATTGCCTGGGTTGTTTCAAATGCATTCTTTCTTCTCAAAGGTACTGTCCAAGCAAATTTTGAGAATGTATCAATTACAGTTAGGAAAAATCGATAATTTCTATTGTCTAAGGAATAATTTCCCATTTCAACTAAATCAGCTTGCCAAAGATCATCTATTCCTTTCATCACAACTCTACGACGTACAAAACGTTTTCGACCCTGCTTATGCAATTCATTTACAATATTTCTTTTTGAACACATCTTATTTTTCCAGTCGCTGTTTTAAGTGTGTTGTGATCTACTTGGTGCACTTTCAGCTATTGATACGAACATGTAATTTTCTATTCTATAAATTTTTTCTCGTAACTCTTGAATTTCCATATCAAAAAGTGATTTATTATCATCCATTTTCTTATTGATATCCTGCAAGTGAGCATTAAGATTTTCTAAGTGGAAAGCTACTTCTTGTTGCTGTTTTTTGAGTTCAGTTTGCAGAAACAATTTACTAATAACATCGTTTTCCTCCAGAGCGTTTGCAACATTTTTGATTCTCTTGTATTGACGAAGCCCAACAACTTAGGTGCATTTTTGGTTGAAATTACTTCACTTCTATCGTTAACATAATGCCCAAATTTATCAACGGACATGTTTTATAAAAAAATCTATTTTGTATATAGTTTATACAATTATATTAGCTTCACGTAGTCCTTCAATAATTGAGACAATTTCGTTGTTGTGATTTGTATGGCCTGCAGAATGTGATGCAAGCAGTAATCTAAGTCGATCTACCAACTCGTTTGGATCATCCCAGTATATATAGTTTGGATTATGAGGGTTAAACTGCATCAAACCCATTCTTAAATAATTAGTTTTTGTTACATCTGATGAGCTTTTATGATTTTTTCCTTTGAAAAGTTTTCCAATAATATGTTTGTACTTATGGGCTTTGCTCCCTTTGATTTGACCATCAGACTTATAGTCTCTCCTGTGAGCATTGGTAGTAATTAATATTTTTTTATAGATTTCAAGCTCAAATTTGTCATAGTCTTTTGGTGTTTTATGAAACATTAAAGAAAACAGTCCTGGCGTGAGAGGCCATATTTGTCCACCAACCTGTATGTTATCTTGATTTAACTCGATGGTGCTATTACCAAATTTCCATTGATTATTATTGTCTTTATGTAGACCATAGTTAGTATCTAGTTTGTTTCTCGGTTGTAATAGTGATAAGTCAGGATAACTTTCTTCATTATTCGAATTTTGTGAGTAAAAGTCATCTTCATCATAATGACTGCTACTTTTACTATTCGATTGTTTAAACATTGATTCTTCAATTAGTTTCTTGGGCGTACTCGTTTCCAATTTTATTGTTGAATTCTGAGGATGAAAACTTTCATTGTCATCAATTCCAGTTTCCTTATCACTCGGTTCTTGTTTAACTATTGCTATTGATAAATTCTTTTAAAGGTTCTGTAATAGGCTTGAATGTATCTCTTAATTGTTCATGTGCATTTATTTCACCAGTTTTTATACTTCGAAGCTCTTTCTTCTAGATATTTCTTGTAGTCACCAAGTCTTTAAGAATTTGTTCATTCATTTTAGTTATCAGGTCAGTTCAATAAGAAGCAGATCAGTTTATTAGATCAGGTTAACAGATCAGGTATCAGATCAGCTCATCAGGTATCAGATCAGCTTATCAGGTACCAGATCAGCTTATCAGGTATCAGATCAGCTTATCAGGTCAGTTTAACAGGTATCAGATCAGTTTATCAGGTATCAGATCAGTTTATCAGGTATCAGATCAGCTTATCAGGTCAGTTTAACAGGTGTCAGATCAGCTTATCTGATCAGTTACAATAATCACATGTATAAAGTTTGAAGTCTGATTAAATACTGAAGGGTGCATTAGATGAAAAGCAAATTATATTATGATGAAGTAATCAAATGACTTTCTATAACGACCGTTGTTTAGTTCATTATCTTTACTTATCATCAAAAATCCGTATTTTTCCTTCCAACATTCTCTACAAATTTGTTGAAACATTTCAAAGTTTATATCGCTGGCAACGTGATCATCATATACATGTTTCATATTTGTCGAATCTTGTTTAAACATAATAATTACATTAGCATTATCTCTTATCAAATGTTTTGGAATCCGCGTGTAAGTTTGACACAAGTAAAATGAATCTACGTTCTTATGACGACCCATACAAAAATATGCACGTATATTGTTTTGCTTTTCACATGCAACATCTTCAAAAATCATAATTGAATTGCTTTTAGCTTCACTAGGAGGAACAACGTACTCGTTATCTGCGAATGTGTAGTATCCCATTCCTTTAATTGGTGAAATTAATTTCTTTAGGTATTCATATTTAGGTTGATGTAAAGATTTTGAGTACAAATAAATATTTTCAAACGTGAGACCATTAGGACTTTCCGGCAAACTAATCATTAGATTTGGTAACAAGGAACTATGTCTTATTTTTTTACTGTCATTTGAACAAATATCAGCATTACGAACTAATATATTTTTATGTTGTTTTACGAAGCGCATTTTAATAACTACTTGTGAAATTTGCAAACAATATCTTTTATTGTAGATTAAAGTAATATGGTTGTACTTTATAACAAAAGTTTTAGTCTCAAGCACACTATCGTTGGAGAAGGTTTACTAAATAAAGCAATAAATTCTCTGCCTTTTGAATTACATCTTCCTGGATATCAGTACTGTGGACCTGGCACAATATTACAAAAGCGTTTAGATAGAGGAGATAAAGGAATTAACTTATTGGATGCTGCTTGCAAAAATCACGATATTGCTTATTCGAAAAATAAAGACTTAAACAGCAGACATCAAGCTGACAAAATTCTTGAAAATAAAGCTTGGGAAAGAGTTCTTTCAAAAGATAGTGATCTTGCAGAAAAAACATTTGCATATATAGTCACCAACGCTATGAAAGCAAAAACTAAACTGGGTATGGGTTTTGAAGCAAAGAAAAGGAATACAGTGAATAGACCATCACCACGAATTCGTATAAATGACAAAAAACTGTTTCACAAAACAATTAAATCAGCAACAAAGATATTGAAGAAGGAAAGGCCACAAGATATTAATTCAGCCATTAAGATTGCTCGTAAAGCTATCAGTAAATCTCTTAAGGGGAAAAAAGCTCGTGTTGTAATACCACGCATTATAAAAGTCCAAAAAATTGGCGGTTTTTTGCCCATAATACCGATTCTAACTGCTCTAGGTGCACTTGGTAGTCTAGCAACTGGAGGTGCCGCTATATTTAAAGCTGTAAATGCATCAAAGAATGCTAAAAAACAACTCGAGGAAGCCACTAGACACAACAAAGCAATGGAGTCAATTGCGGTGGGAGATGGACTATACCTTAAACCATATAAAAACGGTTATAGACTTGTTTGTAAAGATCAATCAAAAAACTTTTAGACATGCTACCCAACAGACCATTATCAGAATTTGGTCTGAGAAAATTTTCAAAATATATCCCACACTTCAGAGGAGTTTTTATGTTGGACTCGCTACCAAAACTTCCAAAGACTGTAGAGTGTGGAATAATCAATTTGGATTTATCAACAGGCCCAGGTACTCATTGGGTAGCATACTATAAAAACAAGAATGAAAAACAATATTTCGACAGCTTTGGAAATTTACAACCTCCTCTAGAATTAATCAAATATTTAGGTAGAAATATTGAATACAACTACAATCAATATCAAAACTTTAATACATATAATTGTGGCCACTTATGTTTGAAATTTCTTTATGAGAAAACCAAAGATATTAAATAAAACACAATCATATATGTTTAAAAACATTTTATTTTTTATTATTATTATTATTTTTTCTTGTTAATTACAAAATATATGCACATAACATTTTTTTTACTGCCAAACTTTGTACTGGGAGTTTGGTATCAAAAACTCATTCATCTCACTATGCAGGATAAGGTTTCGCTCTTCTTTTCTTTGTAGTCGATAGTTATCACTTCAAATATCATCTATTTCGACATCTGTTAAAATATTATATCGGTTGGGGAGAAGCATTATATGGTTTTCCAGTTCAAGTTGAACTGTTTCCCCATACTTTGTTGTTACTCGCTTTGCACGTACGATGGTGTATTTGGATGATTCATCTAAATCCTTTATATGGATTAAGGATTTTGTATTACAGGAATTGAATTTGCTTATTAAACTCATTGCGCTATAAATGTTTCACAACTTATAAGTTTGAACTTAAATTTCGATTTAATCTCGATATAAGCTTTCTAGACTTTAAGAAGTCTAACTGAAAATTATTAAGCAATGATATTAGATTTGTGTGTGTGTGCGTGTGTGTGTGTGCGAGAGAGAGGGAGCAAAAGACGAAAAGATGAATAATAAAATCTGGTGTTAGAAGAAGATAGAGAGATACTTATATACATTTTTGAGTCATTTACTCTAAAATTTAAATTTGTTTTTGGAGTGGAACGCAGATTTAGTTTTATAAATTATATAAAATTTCTCTTACAACTTGTTCGTTGAAAACAATTATTAGTAGAGAACTGACATTCAAAAAGATCGGAAGTAAATTTTGGTAATAGTATAAAATATTCCATAAAAATCATGAGTGACATTAGAAACAAGCTCGCACAATTCTTAGTTGATTTTGAGGGATGTCAACTATACGAACACATGGAAATGGTGAAAATGTTCCTCGATATGTTGAATGAAAATTATGATTTTGGTATAATGGAGGATGAGGACAAGGACGATGGTCACTTTAAGTCTTGTCCATGGAGCCATCCAGATTGTGAGGAAGGGCCAGATACCTGTCGGTGCTTCGTATTTTAGTTAAGAAAAATTACGATAAATCATTTAATTAATTCATATTATGTAATATTTCGATGAAACTAAATAATAAATCACAAAACAAAATAAAACAAACTCTGAATGTTTTTCATTTTATATATATTTGTACAATTTTTGTTTATTTCTCTTAACAATACAACAATTTTTTTTACTTATTAATATATTTCAATATACTTATGTATATATAAAAAAATACTTAAATATATATAAAAATTATTACTTAAAAATATGGATACAATTATTGCATTGCTTCTTCCTCTTCTAGTCTTGAAATTTCCCACAGTAGCATGTCAAGTTCATAATCGGGATTAGTTTCCTCGATTCGAAAATGATACCATGCATATGTACTCATCTTATCACTTCTTATTTTTCTTTTATCGTCTGCATAATTTAACACTACTTTATTTATTTCATTTGTATAAATTTGATGAACTTTTGATTTAAATATTAACATGTCATCATATACAGTAGACTTATTAAATAAACAGTTTCTATAAGAAGTTGAGTCGTACTTATCAAGAATGCATTTCTTTACCCCTTTCAATTTTTTAATATCATTTTCATACTGCACACTAAAGGAATACATCTTTGATCTCAATCCTACAAACTCCTTCATTATTTTTCCACAATTCTCATCCTTCATCATACCCAACACCTTTTTGTTTACTAGAGGGAAACCATATATATTGTTTTTTGGGTAATCAGACGTATCAAACTTATGGACGATGCCAGTTTTTATGTCAGCGTAAGTCTTCTGTTTTTACTGTGTAAATGAAAGAGTCAGTATCCATATAATTCAGTGATAAGTTCGACTTGAATTTGGGTTGCATGTACCCATAATGGAAATCATACATTTTCCATTTGGAAAGCTCTAACACACAAAATCCTACATATATAGGTTTATTGTAATAGGTTTTCACTCTATTCATTTCAATCGCTACCATATTCTCGGAAAATATTGACAAACTAGGAAAATTAGGTTTAGATATCCAATCTTGAGCTCCTAAATGATTACAGTTTGTCCTATTCCAGTTCGTAACTATTCGTACATCTTTTCTCTTTTCCACATTCTCCATAGTTTTACCATATACTGCATTATTTAGTAATTTGAAGAAATTTTTCTCAAATGCGTTTTTTGCAGTTGCTCTATGTTTGGTGTTTAAGTCTATATAACTTTTCAACCAGGTTGATTGTTTATAAGTGAGAATCCGATGCACTTTTTTTAGAACTAGACCATACTTCAAACATTGTTTCAGAACTCTATAGTGTATGACGTATGTTTGTCTTGTGCAAAAATCTGCAATTAATTTAGTGTGCTTTGTTTACTGAATTTTTTTGTTTTCCGGGCAGAAAGGAAGGTCATTGTGAGAGTCATGCAAATGAGAAGGATAGTCTAAAGTAACTTCATAGACATGTCCATCACTTGAACTATCATCTATGGTTTTAGGATCCAGATTTAGCTCTTCAGCTGATAGCCATCTGAATCCGCCATAAGGTAGATACTCAGATGTAGCCCAACCGTAGAGGTTATTTGCGTCTAAATACACAATAAATTCTGAGGGCTTCTCTCTATCGAAATCAGGTAAATATTTGTTGTTAGCCTTTGAATATCGGTTACTGCATTGTACAAGTCCACCATGTATTCCTTTCTTGAAGAAATTGTACATATCTATGTCCGTCAAAAGCTCCAGTTCTATATTTGTATACTTTAGCATAGCATCCCACGATAGTCCTGGTGCAGTGTAATATTGACATGGATCTAGGTGATAGATACTCTTACAAACCTTTCTAAAATTTTCAAATATATCTGCAAGTAAAAGTACGTCCGTTTTTAAATAAACTTCCATATAATCTTGCAAGGTTTTGCAGCTGAAAGCGTTCCAAACTTCTTTTGCATGCTCATAGTCTTCAGTCGAACACTCCTTATTATTGAGGTGATTGAAGAAATCTTCCCTTGCTGGAAGCTGACCTAACTTAAATTTTTCAAAAGAATTTAGGAAATCATAAGGAAAAACTCCTTTCCTTCTCACAAGATCAAACTCTTTTTTTTGTTTTAAATTGTGTTTTAATGATGTGAAAGTCTTGCTCTGAAAGATTATTAGCTAAAGATTCTAAGCTTTCAGGCATAAAACGAATTGTGTCCAAAAATCTAAGTTCAAGGTTGTAGTTGTCGATCATTTTTGAAAGTCTAGATAGTGATATGTATAATTCTTTATTGAGCGGAAGGACTTTTATATTGTCAGATTTTTTACCCAACTCTTTAACAAAAAGATGTGAGTCATAAGATGAATAATTGTGGAAATAGTTTGGTATAAATTTTGGAATTTGAAATTTTAAATTGCATATATTATGAGCAGCTCCTCTAAATGTACTACTTATGTGGCACTGATCTCTCACTCTATCATTGCCTAGATATTTATAACAAATGTGACAATTTATTGCATTTCGAAAATTAAAATTTTCGAAAGGAGATAAATCATCCATTCGGTTCTTGTTTTTCAAATAATCATTGTAAATATTTTCGCAATCGCTAATTATACAATCTACAAACTTTTCGCCTGCATCTCCCCCGTATATATTTTAAACTTATCTAACTTATCATTATGTTTACATTTAATATAATAACTAAAAGCACAAGGAATGTGCTTTTTGCTATACCTACTTTTGTCACTTACTCTAATACTAGTATCCTGCAATACGCATTCAAAATCTGCATATACAACAAATGGTACATCCATCTGTCGTTGATGGTCCTTAAAGCATAATGCTGACTTGTCCTCTGATGGAAGCTCAGACACAATTTGTCCACATTCCAATTTGTGTTGCTCCATAGTCCTATCATTGTGGCTATAGTGCAGACAGCTGTTGCAAAACATCAGTTTTTTGCAGTGTTTCGTGGTCTGGTGTTTTAAAAGTCTGTGGAAGGAAAATAGATATAAATTTGCAATCAATATATTTATATGTGCATTGGTGTATATGTATATTTCTTGACTTACTTTGATATTTGTTTAATAAAATCCTTCAGCACTTTATCAGGATTGCGTTCTTCAAATGTCTTAATACTTTTTAATGCTAACATGAACTTTAAATTTGTAAAATCAATTTCAATCCCGTTTTGCAAATGAATAATATCAGCGCTAATGTCTGCAATATTGTCTGAGCTGCACCGTTGTCTGTGTTTAATATCAGATGTATCTAGTGCAGATATAATGGACCATTTAAAACAATAAATGTCATTGTTTTCAACATTTATACATGCCATTTTACTTTTTAGTTTCTCTGGCGTACTAATCCAACTTGATCCTCTCACCAAAGCTGACTTATTTACTGCAACTTCGAGACGAACAATTCCAATTAGAGTCCAGCCAGAATCCCGCTCTTGAAACTCAGACATTTTGTTGTCGATTTCTTGCAGTTGTTTTGTTATCATTTCCTCAACATCATCTGCAAAGCACAAAAGCTCCATTTTCGCTCTATGTGAAATAGTACACAATTCCATATCATCACCAACAATTTTAATATACTCCCCAATGAGAGTAATATTAAACTTAATAATATTATGCACAGCTATACTATTTTGAAGTATTTCCTTGATGATAGGTCTATTTTCCTTTATAGCATCTTCAAATAACAGACAGTCTTTACTTATTGGAACTCCAAATGTTACAATATTACTTTTAAAAGCACTATTTATTACATAATATTTGCATTCATTTGGAGCTTGAGAGAGAAAATTATCCGCAGAATTTGAGATATCCATTTCTACTTCGTCATTTTGTGTATTTGCCTGATCATGTGGAATAACTTGACTTATATCCATGTCTTGAGGAGGATTCTCTACGGGCAAATAACTTGGTTAATAATTAGGCATATTATTTTGCTGCAACTGTATAGGTACGCTATATTCAATGGGATATGGAATTTCCATAGGTGCTGTGAATTGGTTGGTTGACACTGGATACGGATACAAAGGATACGCTGGAACCTGCACTGGATACTGATACTGCACTGGATACTGATACTGCACCGGATACTGATACTGCACTGGATACTGATACTGCACGGGATACTGATATAGCAAATTGTTGTGGACCATTGGGTTATGGGGTTGTATGGAATGATATACATCTTGGGGTTCTACGGACTGCTGCACATTTTGGGGTTGTGCGGACTGCTGCACACCTTGGGGTTGAACATGACTTTTGCAATGTTCTAAATAGCACTTTTGGTATCTGTATTGCTTATTACAGATAATACAACGAAAAACTGAAGAACTCATATTTCTTATATTTTTTTATTTATATTTATTGAAATGCACTTACATACTGTTTTAAGTATGTAACATTAAAAAATTTATATATTTTAAAAACCAAGGAGTTTTGAAGCATTCACGACTTATTGGTTTTAGATACAAAAATGTACTGACTTTAGTCCTAACAAAGTTTATTTATATTAATTCGCGAAAATGTTTAGTATGGTCTAGTACGCTACATTTCAACAAAGTAGTTTTCAGTATTTGTGTAGTTAGTAACTTGTAGCTACAAAAATCGTTGGTTGCAAAATTTTAATAAAGTAGTTTTAGAAGTACAGCGGGTATATGAGATGGAACTTATGCATGCCTCTATAATACAAAATGTTTAAGGGAACGAAACTGCTACGTAGACAATATATATGTAAACAAAAATTTTGATAAGTGATATCTACAGGGTACAGAGACATGCTTGTGCATGCAGATACGTTACAATGTTTTGAACGGAATGTGATATATACAGAGTACAGGGACATGCTTATGCATGCCTCTACGATACAAAATGATTACGGGAATGAAACTGCTACGTAGACCATAGTTATGTAAACAAACATTTTGATAAGTGATATATATAGAGTATAGGGACATGCTTATGCATGCCTCTACGATACAAAATGTTTACGGGAATGAAACAGCTAAGTGGACAATAGTTATGTAAACAAACATACGTAGACATGCTTATGCATGTAGAGACGTTCCAAAATTTTGTGGCAAAAGTAACTGCTACGTAGACAATATTTATGTAAACAAAAATTTTGATAAGTGATATCTACAGAGTACAGAGACATGCTTGTGCATGCAGATACGTTACAAAGTTTTGAACGGAATGTGATATATACAGAGTACAGGGACATGCTTATGCATGCCTCTACGATACGAAATGTTTACGGGAATGAAGCTGCTACGTAGACCATAGTTATGTAAACAAACATTTTGATAAGTGATATATATATATAGAGTATAGGGACATGCTTATTAATGCCTCTACGGTACAAAATGTTTACGGGAATGAAACTGCTAAGTAGACAATATTTATGTAAACAAACATTATGATGTGTGATATACACAGGATACGAAGGCATGCTTATGCATGCAGATACGTCACAAAATTTTGTAGCAAAAGAAACTGCTACGTGGACAAAACATTGTGGTATCTGATAAACTACAAAATTTTTGTAGCTTCACAAGTTTTCAAAGCAAAATTATCAAATTTTGAAGTTGAGCTTTTATTTGTACAATGAAGCCCTTCTGGTACACACCATTATATCGGAGACTTCAGCGTCACCATTTGAAGGAATATTTAAGAAAAGCCAGACAGGAAGAGTTCGAGAAACATCTTGAAGGAGATGAGGAACTTTTGTTAGAGCTGTCATCGCAGCCAACATCTGCACCTGAGATATCAAATCCTTCGAATGCAGAATACGTTCATATGCTAACAGGCGATGAGGATCACTTTTTAGCGGTGTCTTCGCAACCAACCACAACAGATCATCGAAGATAGGTAGCAATCAAACCTCAAATAGAAATATTGAGTGTTGAAATACTTCCAAAAATAGATATACCTCTTTTTCTTGCGATGTATGGAGACGATCAATTGTTGTTAGAGGCAGCGGATGTAGTGGAGGCAAATTTAAATTGATGTATAAATAAATATATATACATAATTTGATAAATATTACATATTAATAAAAATTAAAACAACGCATATGTTTAAACAATGGTTCATTCATTCATTCAAATGGTCAAGGGAATATTTGGGCACATAGAATAAACGATTATTATTTGTTTGTATGTATATGCGTAAATGAAATAAATTTGTAGATATTTTTGTACGCATGAATATGTACATCTTATCACATTTCATAGTGACCCACTTGCGCAAAATCCAGGAAAGCAAGAAAGCGGACTGTCATACAGACTCGCCAATCGTCACACACACAGCCTGTCTGACAGGCAGACATTCCAACCGCCACTCAGAACACAAAAAACACACACACTTAAACACAGCATAAATATTCATATTCTACAAAATACAGAAATCGCACCACCATCCAGATCCCCAAATAAAATCCATCGATGATCGTCATGTATAAAATAAACAAAATATTAATTTCAATATTTATGGAATAGTAAATTTTTTTTCACAACGTCTTCAAGATCAGAATAATCAAATTATTCCCCCAGACTCAAGCATTGCAAACAAAAAAGAAATAACTGAATTGCTGTACAAAATGTCTTAAGTAAACACACACCGAAATTAAAAATAAACAAAAAATAAAAGAAGAAATCTCACTCCAGCAAGAAGAAACGACCCACAAACATTAAGGCCATTCATATATAACTACAACACTTTTGAAATAGTGTCATTCCTAAAAAAATGTTCTAATGTTCCTAAAAATTTCTTATTTTCTATTAGGCTATAGCACACATAGATACGGACGGACATGTATTCTCAAGGTCACATATGGACAGACACAAATTCCCACGCCTACCCCAACATTATAAAAAAAAAACAACAACAATGTGAACACCCCTATTTAACCGTGGGAAAATACACACACACACACACATTAAAGTATCAAATTACTAAAAAAAACCAATTAACATAAATTTGGCAATTAAAATTTCAAAATTTTAAAATTAATTGCCGAAATTTGACAATTTTAATTGGTCTCGCACATACATTATCCTACTACTTATATCAACTTGATAAACATAGTGGGGAAGAAGCTTTGGTAGCATGCAGTCAAAATAAATGTCAACATTTTTACCACAAAATTTTTGGGCACAGAGATATAAATGCAGTTAAAACAATGCAATCTGGTAAGCTTTCAAAAGATTTTAAAATTATAGATTTTGGAATTCGCGAAACATGCGATATATGTGCTAGATGTAAACTAAATAGAACACCATTTCCTAAGAAGTCTTGTAGTTAAACTGAGAGATTGTTTGATTTGGTACATTCAGATATTTGTGGTCCAATTCAAACGGTTACACCTGGCGGAAAAAGATATTTTTTAACAATTATTGACGACTATAGCCGCTACACTGTAATATACTTATTGAACAACAAATACGAAGCTTTTGATAGAATTAAATCTTACGCTGAAATGGTTAAAAACAAATTGGAAAAATTCCTAAAAGTATACGGTCTGATAATGGGGCTGAATATAAATCGAAAGATATGTAAGATTTTCTTCAGAAATATGGTATTAAATCGCAATTTACGGTTCCGTATAGTCCACAGCAAAACGGAGTGGCTGAGAGAAAAAACATATCTTGTTGAGATGTCTCATTGTATTGGTTTATCAAATGTCTATTGGGGTGAAGCTATCATGTGTGCAAATTACTTACAAAATAGAACTGTTACGAGCTCATTATTGAGTACGCCATATGAAAGATGGGAGGCAATAAAACCGGACATAAGTAATTTTGAAATTTTTGGTTCTAAAGCATATGTGTTAATACCTAAAGTGAAAAGAAGAAGATGATAGTGCTGAACTACTGACTTTCATGGGATATGATGAGAATTCTAAAGGTCTACGTTTTGTCAATACTAAAGATAACAAAGTACATATTAGTAGAGATTATAAATTCGTTGTTTCGAAAACTGTTTTGAATTCTAAAGCTGGTGGTTATTTAAATAAAAACAAAACCAGTTTAGAAATTAGTATTTCAATGAACAATGCTGAAGATATTGAAAATGATGATACAAATGATAATATCAATAATGAAAACGATGACGACTCTTTTTGCAGTATTAATACTGATCTGGAATATTTTGATGAAAACACAGTGAGTGAAGAACCAATTGTAAGACGTTCAGCAAGAGCAAATAAGGGTATTCCACCTGTGAAATTTACCAACATGATGGAGTCAAATGATATTCCCGAACCAAGACCGTACAAACAATCCGTTTTGTCTGAACAAAAGATGCAATGAGCTCCACAATGCAGGAAGAGATTAACTCTCCCAAAAAGAACCAAACTTGGGATTTGGTTGAACCTCTCAAAGATGCGAATATAGTTGGATGTAAATGGACGCATAAGATTAAACGTGGTATTGATGGCAAGATCCAAAGATTTAAAGCTCGTTTGGTTACTCAAGGTTTTAAGCAGAACTATGGATTTGATTATGATGAGGTTTTTGCACCGGTTGTACTTCAGCCAACTTTTCGTATTTTACTATCTGTTGCTGCAGCTAGAAAGATGCACGTAGAACATATGGATATAAAGTGTGCTTTTTTGAATGGTCATCTGAAGGAAGATATTTACATGAGGCAACCTCCTGGTTTCATTGAGAAAAATTAAAAATTGTTTTGCAAGTTAAAGCGAAGTATTTATGGCCTTAAACAAGCCGCAAACGTTTGGAATAAACTTCTTAGCAACGTTTTAATCAATGATGGTTTTATTCAAAGTAAAGCTGATCAATGTTTGTACCACAAGTTCGTCAATGGGGAAGATACTTACATTTTAATCTATGTTGACGATATATATATATATATATATATATATATATATATATATATACATATATATATATATATATATATATATATATATATATATACATATATATATATATATATATATATATATATGTATATATATATATATATATATATATATATATATATATATATATATGTATATATATATATATATATATATATATTTATATATATATGTATATATATATATATATATATATATACATGTATATATATATACATGTATATATATATATATATATATATATATGTACATATATATATATATATATATATATATATATATATACATATATATATATATATATATATATATATATATATATATACATATATATATATATATATATATATATATATATATATATATATATATATAGTACGAACTCAGTAACCGCAACTAATAGAAATCAAGGTAATTGCACTTATTGAGGTTGTTGCACCCAGCGAGGAAAAATATATAACAAGAAAAGTGATAAATGAAAACCTTTTTATGAAACAGAATGCTTATTTTTTATTAATATAATAATTTTTTATTAAAATATTAAAATTAAAATATAATATTTATTTTGTAAACATATCTGTTATTGTTGTCTGCACTTTTTTCTTATTAATATTTTTTATAATAGCCGTCTCACGAAGCTCCTTCAGAAATATAATATCTTTTATTGGAATATCGTTTTCCTCAGCCCACTGAATACATGTGTTAAAAGATTGCATAGCAACTGATCCTTTTATTTTAGGAGGTGCAATAACATCCGCTTCGCTATCATCTGAACTTTCAATTTCGACGGCTTCTTTCTCCACTTCTTGATAAGCATCACTTTCGTGCATCCATTCATTAAGCTCTTCATTTGTGAAGGAGTCATTTGGTGCAAGTTCTTGGAGCATTGATGCAAGAATTGTGCGTTCATTTTCAATTTACCTTTTTCTAATGCTGAGGGGAATATCGTCCTCTTCATCCCACTCAAACTCTGGTCTCATTAACATATTCCAGCACTTGCTTATGGAGCTTGCTGACACTTTTTGCCATGAACTAGCTAAAAGACAGATAGCATGTCTTAAGTTGAATTCCTTTATTTTTTCTTCCAGATGAGCGGTTTTATTCCCTATTAAATGCGCCAAATACTTTTTTTGTAATAAACCTTTGTTAAGTTAATAACGTTTTGGTCCATTGGTTGGATAATTGCAGTACAGTTAGGTGGAAGACACATGACGGTTATTATTCCATCATCACTTTTCATCTCATTGTCTTTAGGATGACACGGAGCGTTATCCAAGAGCAATAGGGCTTTCTTGGGAATTCCCTTGGATTCTAGAAATTCGCGTACCTATAACCAAAACAATAAAAAAAATTTAAAATAAAAATGCAATTGTACATACATTTCTTATTTCTCACCTCAGGAACAAATGTATGATGGAACCAGTCTTCAAAAAACAAAAACGTCATCCACGCGTTCTTGTTTGCCTTGTAGACTACGGGCATTTTTTGAAAATTTTTGAATGCTCTGGGATTTTTTGATTTTCCAATGACAAAGAGTTTAACTTTGTGCGTACCCGATGCATTTGTGCAAGCGAGAAATGTTATTCTCTCTTTACTAATTTTCCGACCAGGAGCAGATGATTCCTTGAAGCTCACCAGTGTTTTATCTGGCATCTGCCTGAAAAACAAGCCGGACTCATCGGCATTATAAATTTGTTCTGCAGAAAGATTCAGCTCCTTGATTTTATTTCCAAACTGTATTAAAAATGGGTCAACGGACGCTGTCTTATTCGAAAGCTTCTCTCCACAAATTTTCAAGTGGCGGAGGCCATATCGCTTTTTGAAATTAGATACCCAACCATTACTTGCATGAAAAGATCCTGTGCTTTCTTTTATTTTCTCATGGAACTTGCGAGCTTTTGCTTTGATAATATCGATGGATATAGGCACATTTTCACTTCTTTGTTTCAAGAACCATTTATAGAGAGCCTTTTCCATTTTTGGGTATTCACAAGATTTTAAGGTTTGCCGTTTTCCTGGCCCAGCTTCCATACTTCTGGCATATTTAAGAATATCAGCTTTTTTCTTTTTTATTCTCGTAATTGTCGACTTATGAACTTTATAATCATTACAAAGAACTTTTGTTGATGTGCCACTTTCTAGTTTATCCAAAATTTCTCTTTTTTCTTTAATTGTTAGTTTTATCAATTTTTTTGTGACCACCATGGCTTTAACACATAAAACACTACCGGCCTGTCGCGGAATAAACTGATAATGAAAGTTATTTGTTTACAATTACTCGTAATACATACACAAAACTAGCAAACAAACTCGACAGAATAGCGGTATAATAACGATCAGTTTGTGAATATAAGAAAAAAAATCTAAAAGAAGAGAAACACAAAAGAAAGAACTGAAACAAAACATATTTAAATGTAAGTTGCAGTTATTGAGGTCAACTTTTTTCGGTAGTTGCACTTATAAAGGTTACAATACTATGTTTTATAGTGTTGCAAAAATCGAGGAATTGCGTGTATCGAGGGTTGCGATTACCGAGTTTATACTGTATATACATATGTATATATATACATATATATACATATATATACATATATATATATATATATATATATATATATACATGTATATATATATATATATATATATATATATATATATATATGTATATATATATATATATATATATATATATATATATATATGTACATATATATATATATATATATATATATATATATATATATTTATATGTACATGTATATATATATATATATGTATATATATACATATATATATATATATATATATATATATATATATACATGTATATATATATATATATATATATATATATATATATTTATATGTACATATATATATATATATATATATATATATATATATTTATATGTACATATATATATATATATATATATATATATATATATATATACATGTACATATAAATATATATATATATATATATATATATATATATATATATTAGAAAAACTTTAATTACATTTATACCTTACGTTCAATATAAATTCTACATTAAAGTAGGTTTTAATTTTATTGTTATATGATTTTTATATGTTTGTCAGTTCGATAGAAAATTCTGTTAAATAAGCATTTAAATACTAATATTTTATATCAAATATAAAATACAAGAACATGGGCTTTAATTTATATTTCAACAATTGGTTATGGGCCCAGAATTGCTGAAGAATTCAAAAGACGAATAAGAAAATCTATGTATCCTGGATCAAAATAACTAGAAGAATAAGAATGTCGAACTCAAACTTTCAAATAGAAAAGTTATCTACGGATAATTCTGCATCGTGGGCTATACAGATGAGAAGCCTACTAATAACTCAAGATTATTGGAATGTAATAGAGAATACTATTGGTGAATCTGCAATGGCGCAAGAAAAAGATTTGTGGAAAATTAAAGATAGCAAGGCGTTAGCAACGTTAACTTTGTTGGTGAGAACAACTGAACTTATTCATATTATGGACTCTAAAACTGCAAAAGAAGCCTGGAGTAAGTTAGAAAATATATATAAAGCAAAAGATCCAGCAAGAAAGGTACAATTTACGAAATTTGTGAGATTCAAGTTTATATCGAATGAAAAATATAGTGCTGAAATTAATCAATTTTGTTCTGTTGCTGATGAATTAAAAGAAGCTGAAATAAGAATTCCAGATGAGTTATTAACTATATTTTTATTATGTAGCTTATCACCAGAATTGGAAAATTTTTTTATTGCAATCGAAAGTCGGGATGCATTGCCAAGTATGGAGCAATTAAAAAACTAAATTATTGAAGAAGAACAAAGGAGATCTGAGAATAGTTATGAAAGCAGAAATCAAATACTTGCAATAAAAACTAAAAACAAAATTTTCAACAACAAGAATTCAAATACAAATGCCGCAAATAAATTCAAAAATATTACGCAGTGTCAAGTAAAAAGCAAATGCGGACATAATAAAGAAAGTGCTATGACAATACTCAATTCCAGTGTTAATAATGATAATGATGTTGAATGGTTGTTTGATAGTGGGGCGTCTTCCCATGTTTGTAGAGATAAAGACGTGTTCTCAGGTATGAAAGGTTATAGTAGTGAAGTAGTTCTAGCTTCCGGTGACAAATTTAATGTAAAAGGGATCGGTGAAGTCAAAGTTGAATTTAACAAGAAAACTTACAATTTAAAGGAAGTTTTATATATACCACATATGAAATCAAATTTTTTATCTATTAGTAAGATAGCGGAAAAAGATTTTGTTGTACAATTTCAAGACAATCAAGTAAGAATTTTCAAGAAAAACCAATTTCAATTCAAAGCACGAAGCATTAAGGGAATTTATAAAGTGAAATCAACATTAAGTAAACATTTTCTTAATAAAGCGGAAAAATTGGACACCACACTTTGACATAGACGGTTTGGTCACCTCAATTTTAATGATTTGAAAAAATTGGAAAGAAATAGTATGGTTCGTGGAATACAAGGTAATATTAATGAGTTTGATTGTATTACGTGTTTATTGTGTAAAATACCAGCTAAGCGTTTTAAACCCATTAAAAATTTAGTTTGTAAAAATTTACTATATCTAGTACACACAGACATTTGTGGACCTATGAGAATAAAAACATATGGTGCTGGTTTATATTTGATCACATTCATCGATGATTACTCTAGATATATTACTGTTTGTATATTAAAAAATAAATCTGATGCTTTCGATGCATTTAAAGCAGTGATGCCCAAAAAATGTTTTATTGTGTATTAGTGAGTAAGAGAGTAACCACACATTGAGAGAACTTATTTATTTATAGCCAAATATTAATATTAGTAAGAGGTTGAAAAACAGAAAAATTATATTCATATTAAGAAGCAAGCATATTAATATATGTATGTAAGTACATATTTTTAAGTAAAATAATTCAATTTAATTTTTTAGATTTGAAATTAAAATACTCAATTATATTATAATATTAATCAAGCTTATGGTCGTTTTTTACTAAAATATATTTAGTCTAATTTTTATTTGATATTTCGTTAACAGAAATTATACATAAGTATATAAACTCTATAAAAGTAAAAGATGTTAATATCATATAGTTGGGGTATTCACACTGTAGTCATAGAGTCATAATATATAATATAATATAAATAATAGCACTTTATATATTTTATGTTATAAAAATGTGATTTAATTTACAGACATATAGATATGAATAATTTTTTATCCGCTTTTTAGTCGTGAAACATATATAAGTAACGGCGGCAAACATATACTACCGCCGACTCGCTTAAAGATTTTCAGAGTTCGACTTAGATCTATAGAGCTATTTTATGACAAGACAAAAACATACCTGCAAGAGTGCTATTATTTTATGACTTTTTTATATGCAGCCCAACAACAACTTTTTTAAACCAGCCTAAAATTTGATGATTCTATGACAATATGACTAAATAGCATGAAGTGTGAATCCCCCAAGTATATCTTATATTGCGCATAAATTTTATTTAACAAAAACAACTTAATAGTATAAGTCATTATAAAAAATCAATAAATGTTCACGAAAAAGAAAAGATTGCAATTATGAATCTTATATAAACGATTCTAATATAATACTTTTGTGATAATTTCTAATTAACAAAATGTTCTTTAATTGTTCAGAATTCATTCTATTACGTTGCTTAGAGCAAATGAATTTCATATCTGAAAAGATTTGTTCGCAAATATATGTTGAAGGAAAGTAAGACAAGCACCTCAAAGAATTCTTTTTCAGTTCAGGAAAATCGATATCCAAGTTTTTCCAGAACTCTAACATCTCATTTATTTCAGGAGCTTCTATTTCGCTTCGAAGAATTATAGGTTCGGATTGAATTTTGAAATCGTAGCTCAAAATATCACAAGTAAATGGCCTTTAAAAAAGATCAAGAAGCGTTTGCATCATCTCAAAGTCTTTAAATCTATCCTGGAAGTTATGAAAAAGTGTTTCAAATAAAAATACCAAGTGGTCATAATTTTTAATATTATTTTTATTTTTCAAAATAATTGAAGTTTTAAGAAAATTTGAAAAATTGTTCGATTGAATTTCGCATAAAAGAAGAAATAACTTTGTTTTAAAATTAAAAAGAATTTTGAATAAATCATAACAACTTTGATCCTTTCCTTGAAGAGCTAAAATAAAATCATTTAAACAAGCAGTTGTGTCGCCCAAAAACGCTAAATCTAAAATAAAATGTAAGTCTTTAAATGACTGATAGTCTTCTAAATCTTCCAACTCTAAAAACTCTGACACTTCTTCCCTTAGGTCAAATAGCCTGTTTAGGCAAAAGCCACGGCTAAGCCACCGAACTTCTGTAAACATTTGTAGATCGTGGAAAGGAGCATTTTTAGTTTTTAGAAATTCGAAAAATTTCCTATGGGTAAGTGAGTGGTGGCCCCCACGTATTTTATTTATAACTTGCTCTGCAATCTTCATAGCACGACACTCGGACATAAATTTCGATGCAAGAGCTGCTTGGTGTATAACGCAATGAAAATTTTTAACATCAAAACCATGTTTTTTAATTTTACCCACGAAACCTTCATGTCTTCCAGTCATTACATTTGCTCCATCCGTGCAAACGCCTGCAAATTTTTTAGGATCAGCAACATATTAAAGCTTGTCACTCACGACATCAAACAATAATTTCCCTGTAACGCTACCATAGAAGGTTTCAAGAGTAAACATTGTTTCAAAAATATCATAGTTAGCATCAACACATCTTATGAAAACGACAAGCTGGCTAAGGTCGTTGATGTCTGTGCTTTCATCTAAGCAAATTGAAAAAAAAATCACAATTTTTTTATTTTTTTCTTATTGCATATTCTACAGATACTCCTATTTGATTGCTACGCCGAGTGACGCTATTACGGGACAAGGGGGAATTGTTTTCAAGTAAAGGGTTTTATACTTCCTGTAAAGCTTTTTCCTATCGTTATTATTAAATTTATTCATTTCAATATGAAAACAATCAAAATACCTTTTTAAAACATTAGGCCACTTTGACTTAAATGTTTGATAACATAACAAGCATTCAACATTACCAAAAGCATTTGTTATCATAATATATTGTTCGTGCGTCATAGTAAATTTCATTTAGTTCATATAGTAACAAGAAATAAACAGCCGTTACGCGTGCTTGTTCATTGAGAACTAAATGAAAGAGCATTGAATGGCCACGCGACATTTTTTGAGTGTGAACCTGAAAAAAACAACAAAGCATTCACTAAACATGTACAATTGTCGACTTCTCATTAACGACAAATGAAAGAGCATAAGAATATGTGTGAGTTCTCTCTAAACCAATGCCATCTACGACATAAAATAAGGTTATGTTAGTGAGGAAAGACTCTGCAACCCAACAAACACTATGTATTATTAGGGAATAATTGAGGTATTTCGAACTCGTGTCTTTTGTATACGCTGTGTAAATCGTAGCTACGAACACGGAACTGATCACAGTTTAAAGCTTTGTAGTGAGATTTTCGATGTTAATACTATTGTGGCAATTCCTTATCATTAAAATATGCTTCAAATGCGAAGAACTTAAGCTATTGCGTTGCTTTGAACAAATTAATTTGAGGTCAGAAAAAATTTGCTCACACAAGTAAGTAGATGGAAAAAACGATAAACATTTCATAGCATTTTTTTTTGAGTTCGAGATGTACCAATGTATCCAAATTTTTCCAGAACTCTGTGACATTCGTTTTCTCTAGCGCATTTAATTCACTTCGGTTTGTATATCAAAGTTGTAGTTGGTTGCGTCACAAGTGAAAGGACTTTCAAATATTTCAAGCAATGGTTGTATATTTTCGAAGTCTTTAAACCTGTCTTGAAAGTTATATAAAAGTGTTTCAAACATTGTTATGTATTCAAATTTAGTTACGTTCTTCTGTTTGTCATATATGAGATAAGTTTTTGGAAAACTAGAAAAATCGTTTGATTGAATTTGGGAAAGGAGTAAAAATATCTTTGTCTTAAAGTTAAAAAGAATTCGATACAAATCGCACAAATTCTTTTCCTTACCTTGCAGCTCTAAATTGAATTCATTTAAAAAAGTAGTGGTATCGGCTATAAAGGCTAGATCCAAAATAAATTCTCTATCTTGTAAGGCCTGTACTCTACAATCATCTATCTTTTCCTTTTCTAAAAACTGTAGCACTTCTTCTTTTAAATCAAATAATCTATTTAAGGAATCTCCACGGCTTAGCCAACGAACTTCCGTGAACATTTTTAGATCATTATGTGCTGAGTTTTTGTTTTTCAAAAAGTTTACAAACTTTGTATGTGTGAGGGCGTGATGTCGTTCCGCAGTTTTCATGGCAGGATAACTAGCGATAAATTTGGATGCAAGAGCTGCCTGATGAATGATGCAATGAAAGCTATGAATTGAAATTCCATTTTTATTTATTTGCCCAATGAATCCTTCACATTTTCCTGCCATTAAATTTGCTATATCTGTACAGACACCAACAATTTTTTTTGTATCTGTAACAGAAAAGAGCTTATCGCTAACTACATCGAATAAAATTTTTCCAGTGACGTTTCCGTGAAATGTTTCCAAGGAGAACATAGTTTCAAAAACTTCGTAGTTGCGATTTACACAGCGAATACATATAACGAGTTGACAAAGGTCATTTATGTCTGTGCTTTCATCCAGACAAAAGGATATGAATTCGCAATTCATTAATTTTTCCCTAATAATACATTCTACCGAATTTCCTATTTGGAAAATACACCGTGCCACCGTCTGAGGAGACAAGGGAAGACATTTTATTAACGTAGTTTTGCAATTAAGAATTTGCAAAACTTTATCAAACATATTTTTTACAAATATACCAACAGAAAATGTCCTTCCATGTTTAACAATGTCCAAGCTTATTAAACTTGATATCTCCACGAGGAGCTTTTTATTTTCACAATCGGCTTCATTTTGCTCTACTGCAAGCAACCATTCTTTCATTTTTTAATGTAAATGCCTTTGTTTTTATTAAAAACATTTCTTTTTCTGTATTTTCTAAAACATTCATTTCGCTATGAAACGTCTCATAATGTCTTTTGATAACATATTCAGTGTCATTCTTAAATGTTTTATAACATAAAATACATGTTACCAAATGCACTTTGTATAGCGAAATATTTTTCGCATGCCATTATATATACAAAATGTTTGCTGGTTACCTAAACAAATAAAAAGACAACAACAAAAGCATCAACAAAAAGTGTAAGCATCCGCACATGTATTCTCGTCGCTTGTTTACTGACGACTAAATTAATGAGCATAAGAATATGTGTGAAGTGCTCTCTGCACAATTGTGCTATAAAGTGGTTGGCCCTGCTCTAAACCAGTGATGCCCAAAAAATTGTTTCTTGTGTATTAGTGAGTCAGAGAAAAATAACAAATTGAGAGATTGAAAAACAGAAAAATTATATTGATATTAAGAAGCAAACATATTAATATATGTATGTACATATTTTTAAATAAAATAATTCAACTTAATTTTTTAAATCAAAATACTCAATTATATATAAACTCTATAAAAATAAAAGATGTTAATTTGATATTTATGTTATATTGCGCATAAATTTTGTATAACAAAAACAAAACAACTTATTAGTATAATTCATTATAAAAAATCAAAAAAATTTCTCGAAAAATAAAAGATTGCAATTGTGAATATATAAACGATTCTAATCATATAATAATAAAAAATAAAAATAGCCGCTACGCTTGCGTATTCATCGCTTGTTCAATGAGGACTAAATGAAAATTAACATTTCATTGAATGGCTGCACAACATTTTTTGAAAAAAAGCAACAAAGCATTCGCTAAACATGTACACTTGTCAACCCCTAAATGAAAGAGCATAAGAATATGTGTGACTCTTCTCCAAACAATTGTTTCATGGCCTGGGCATCCCTGATTCAAAGAGTATATTAATATGGCTGAAGCACAAACTGGATGTAAACTTAAACGATTAAGGAGTGATAATGGCAGGGAATATATTCACCCCTATCGTGAATAGCAAGTGAAATTTTTGTTTACGTGAAATTTTTATTCCACTAGAAGGGAAAAATGGTATCGTGAATCTGACGTGAAAAATTATTCCCGCAATCAATTCTCAGTGAATGTAAAAAGAGAAGAAGCTGAAAACAACATAAAAAGTCAAAGAAATGTGGATGTAAAAATATATGAAATTTTAAAAAAATATATAGAAATTTTAAAAATACATAATGTTCGGAATTGGATCAGCTTTATTATTGTTTCATCATGAACATCTTTTTTCTGTGGCTGTAGATAACTTTGATTTTCACTAGAGTGAGAACACTCTGGTAAACTAAAAATTAAGGAGTTATCCACATCCTCTACAGACTCCTTCATCCCTACCAGTTCGTATATAAATTCTTAATTTGCTGAAAGACACTTGGTTTGATTTGGGCCACCTCCTGTCTCTTTTATATATTTTATGTTCGCTGCAGCTTTTGAGCGAACATACCGGTTTTGAGCTGTCCACACCTAAAATGCAAACATAAATACAAAGCAATATACTACCTTCTTACATTCAGTAACGTTTTTAATGGGAGGGCCAGCACCATTCAGGTCATTTGTTAGGCATTTTCAAAATTCTGCAACCACATCTTTTGAAAGCTTCACAAAGCCGCAGGTAATCGCTCTTTTACTTTGCATTTTTTTGAGCATTATATCTGTTTGTGCCTTATTAACAGAGCTTGCCCTTAAAATAAAATTTGCAATTTATAATAATAAAATATAATAAAACTTTGATTTGTAATAAAAACTACTTACATTTTTGGTTCTGTTCCCCACCAAAAACGAAGCGAATGAATTAAACGGAAAGGTGAAAAAACTCGCGGGAAAAAAATCATTCCCGATAAGGGGAATTTAATGTTAGCGTGAAATCATTCACGGGGAACGTTTTCACGATTGCAAATTTAGGGAAAAGGGAAAAATTTCGAGGGAAACATTATTCATGATAAGTGTGATTAACTATAATTTTGATAATTTTTTGAAAAGTCGGGGAATAGTTCATGAAACAACTGTTAATTACACACCTCAGCAAAATGGCGTATCTGAGCGGGCTAACAGAACTTTAGTGGAAATGACTAGATATATGCTGGAAGAATCAAAATTACCAAAAGCTCTATGGGGTGAGGCAATTAGCACTAGTGTTTACATTAAAAACCGTGTGTCTCATATTTTAAAATTTTTGGATCAAAAGCTGTTGTATTAGATAAGAAACCAGGTCGATCTAAATTGGATCCAAAAGGAAAGATTTGTACATTTGTTGGGTATCAGAATAATACAAAAGGTTATAGACTGATAGATCTCAATAGAAAGAAAATAATAATATCCAGGGACGAAAATTTTTTGAAAAGAAAGAGGATTTTTATGATAAAATAATGAACTGTTCAATTTAATCTAATCAAGACAAAAGTTTGTGAAACACAAATGAAAGTTCAGATCAGTTCAATGATGTTTTAGAAAATGAATATTCAGATCAGTTAAATGATGATTTAGAAAATGAAAATTCAGATCAGTTCAATGATGATTTAGAAAATTTAGCAAACAATGAAATATTAAGCGATGGTGGATCGTGTTTAAGTTCCCAACCAGATTTTGAAGGTTTTGATGATATAAGCGAAAGAAATGTAAAAGGAAAACGAGCTAGAGGAAGACCAAAGATCTTAAGAACAGGTCAACCTGGCAGACCGAGAAAAATTTATAAATATGATGAAGAATTAAACATGATTAATAATTTTAGTTTCGATCCTATAATGGAAAGCTGCAATGAATAAAGAGTATTCATCATTAATAAAAAATGGCACGTGGGAGTTAGTCGAAAAGCCTTTAAATAAAAATATTATTGGAAGCAAGTGGATATTTACAACGGAACGTTTCGCAGATGGAAATGTTGAAAAATATAAAGCTAGACTTGTGGCACAGGGATGTTTTAAAAAATATAATGAAGATTATAACGAAACCTACGCGCCAGTTATACGTCATTCAACTATTCGATTAATATTGTCATTAGCAGTAAAATTCAATTTGCTAATAAAACATGTTGATGTTGTTGCTGCATATTTAAATGGAGGTTTAAAGGAAGAAGTATATATAAAACAGCCAGAATCGTTTATTAAAAAGGGCGAGGAAAATTCAGTATTCAGAAAAAATCGTTATATGGATTGAAGCAAGTTGTAAGACAGTAGAATCATAAAATTAATGAAATATTGCTAAAAATTGGTTTCATTCAGTGTAAGTCCGATAGCTGTGTGTTTATTGATCACGATAAAAACGAAATAAGCATTATTGCTCTCTATGTTGATGATATTTTGATTGCTTGTTCATCAGATAAAACTATGAAATTTATTTTGGAAAAGCTGAAAGCAAACTATTATTTAGGAATGAAAATTGTTAGAAATGAACCCAGAGGAAATATAAAATTACATCAAAGAAATTTTGTTAGAGAACTTTTAAAACAATGGAACATGCAAAATTGCAAACCTGCTAAAACACCTTTTGTTGTTGGAAGAGTACTACATAAATGCAATGAAGAAAACTGGTGAAATAGTCGACATGCTTAAACATGCCTAAAACATTTATGTTCAGACGCATTATAACAAAAATTAATTTTTTTTATATAACATATATTTCTATTAAAAATGTTAATTTCGAAGTTATTGATAAGAAAAAATTTGAGAAATTTTAATTTTTGCATGAAATATAAGTGATTAAATTTACTTTCGTCTGTCTACAGAACTTTCATAAAGACAACTGGAATGTATTTTAAAAAAAACCGGATGGGTCAGATGGAAGGAGATTTGTTTGACGAAAACCAAACACTGAGTTTGAATTAAAAATACTAAAGCTACAGTTAAACAACAAGAGGGAGGTTCTGTCATGGTTTGGCGTTATATGTCAGGTGCTGGAGTAGGTAACTTAGAATTTATTGATGGAGAAATGGGAGGACTTATTTACCTACACATTTTAAAGAATCATGTCAAACAAAGCGCAGAAAAATTGGGCATACAAGCCAATTTTGCTTTCTATCGAGATAATGATCCAAAGCGTACCGCCGAAGTTTGCACTAATTCATCAATGCTCTAAACTTTTGAAACCACCCTCACATCGGCAGACCTGAATGTCATTGAACATATGTGGGATGAATTAGCGCGAAGGGTTTGCAAACACCCGTTTAACAATATTAGTCAATTAAAAATAGCTTTCAAAACAAAGTGGGACAAAATACCTCGAAAAGTGGGTGCAAATTTAGTTAAGCCTATTAAAAAAGACTTAAAAAAGTTATTGAATCTGAAGGCAATGCTTCAAAATACTGAAAAATTATTCCTTATAAACTTATTTATTTATTATTGTTCCGTTTTATTTAAGTTATTCAAAAATTACTAATTTGTCCGATTTTCCGTTTGAGTTGAAAATACTGAATTAATTTATTTAATCACTTATATTTCATGCAAAAATTTAAATTTTTTTCTTGTCAATAACTTCCAAACTAACCTTTTTAATAGAAATATATGTTATATTAAAAAAAAGAAATTTAATTTTTGTTATAATGCGTTTGAATATAAATGTTTTCCGATGTCCGATTTTCCGTTTGAGTCACTATATATATATATATATATATATATATATATATATCTATATATATATATATATATATATATATATATATATATGTATATATATATATATATATATATATATATATATGTATATATATATATATATATATATATATATATATATGTATATATGCATATATATATACGTATATATATATATATATATATATATATATATATATATATATACACATATATTTATATATATATATATATATATATATGTATATATATATATATATATATATATATATATATATATACATATATATGTATATACACACATATATATATATATATATATATATATATATAATGTTTAATATATATTAAGCTTAAGGTCTCTTTATTTTTATTATCTTATAAAATTTGTTTTTCAATATTTCGTCACTCCTTTGTGTGACTTCTTCAGGAAATTTATTTTTTAAAATAATAAAAATATATTTTTATATATTTATATATTTATATTTAAAATATAAAAAAAATTTTATAAGATAATAAAAATAAAGAGACCTTAAGCTTAATATATATTAGACAACATTATTAATCAAAAAGAGGTCAAAAAACTAGAAGAATTTTTTATATATATATATGTATATATATATATATATATATATATATATATATACATATGCATATATATATATATATATATATATATATATATACATATGCATATATATATATATATAATTATATATATATATATATATATATATATATATATATATATTGTTACTATTATATATATATATTGTTACTTTGTTGTTATATATATATATATATATTGTTACTATTTTGATGTCCTTTTTTTCTTTAAATTGCAATGTCCTTTTAATTATTTTTGCAATCCCACTTCTGACACCAATTGTTACGTTTTTAGCCCTTTTCGTAAAAACGGTTTTATTACTTATCCGTCAAGGATTCGTTTTATTGGAACAAATTAAAACACGGACAAAAAATAATTTTAGAAATATAATGTGGCAACACTTTATTTATTACTTTATTAACACGAGTATTTGTACTACTCAACACTTAGCGATGTTAATACGTCTATATTTGAAATCACACTAACTCGCTGAGCTCTGGCAGCGCGTTTATATAGCAAAAATTACGTCGTCTGGTAACTCCGCGAAACTTCTGGGCATGGTTGTTGTTGGTTGTGCTTTACTTAACATGTAGCTATATACGTGTGTTTGTATACATGACAATGCTGACTTGTGTGTTTTGCTTATGGTGATTATGTGTGGTTGTATGTACGAGTGTTCTGTGTGTTTTGTCTATGGTAACTATGAGTGATTGTATGGATGAGTGTTCTGTGGTTTTGTTTTTTCTTCTCCTATGTGTATATGGCTGTGTATACTTGTGAACCTGTTTAGCTTTATTAGCAACGAATACTTGCACACAAGATCATTAAGAATAACATCTCTTAGCATTTATGTTGCTAGGTTTTTCATTGTTGTTGTTTACACTTATTATTGGCACAGCCTCGAATGATCTTGTATATTCTGGAGTATTCCATTTCCGTTAATTTGAATATTATCTATATTGTGTTGACCAAGGTTGTAACATTTTGATAACTAGAGAGTAATTGGCAGTGCTGCCAAGTACATATAGCCCCATTGTCGTTTTATTTAAATCTATTTTTAATCTTTGTAACACTGCCGCCCACTTAAGCCTGTTCGACCCGAATAGGCATACAATCACCTCTTCCATAGTGCGCCAATCGTTCGAGATGTACTATCTTCATGTTCCATCTTGGGCTTTTATACTTTTGTATCCGGTATACAACGTCATTCACTCTCTTAATCACTTTATACGGGTCATCCCAGTGTGTCTGTAAATTTGGGGACAATCCTTTCTTTCGTTGTGGGTTATAAAATAGAACCAATTGTCCTTCCATAAATCCCTCCGAGTTTGCTGCGCGGTCATACCTAGCCTTCGTCTTGTCACTGACCATCTTGATTCTATTACGCACGAACTCATGCAGCTCGTTTAAGTCCTCCTTCTCTTGGGACGTAATAGCTCCTTCTTCTACAGTTGGCTTAACACCAAATTCCAAATCACCAGGTAGTTTCATTTCCGTCCCGAAGATAATTTTGGCTGGCGTTCTCGATGTTGAGTCGTGTACAGCTGACCTATATGCCATCAAAAATTTGGGAATGTGCTCGTCCCAATCCCTCTGATGGTTGCTTACTACTTTTCGTAGGTACTCTTCTAAGATGCGATTGAACCTTTCTACCATGCCATCAGACTGTGGATGCAACGGCGTCGTTCTGGTTTTCTTTATCCCATATAACTCGCACATCTCCCTGAATATGGCAGACTCGAAATTCCTTCCTTGGTCGGAATGTAATTATATTGGGACACCATAGCGACATACCCAGTTGTTAACGAATGCATTTACAATTGTCTTTGCTTCCATGTTAGGTATAGCATATACCTCTGGCCATTTACTGAAATAGTCCATTACCACAAGTACATAACGATTTCCGGTTTCAGTGACGGGAAAGGGACCTGCTACATCCATTGCGATCCGCTCGAATGGTGCTCCCGAGTTGTATTGTTGAAGCTGTCCCCGACTTCTTCTTACTGGGCCTTTGGCTGCTATGCACTGTGGGCAGTTTGCTATCCAGTCGGCTACAGCTTGTTGACATCCAACCCAATAAAAGCGCTGCTTCAGTTTCTCAAGTGTTTTTGTTACTCCAAGATAAGCGCCACTAGGGCCATTATGAAACTCCTGTAAAACTTTACTTATCTTGCAGTATGACACTACTATTAAATTTGAAGTTGTTTTGCCATCTACACTTTCCCATACGCGGTATAAACACCCGTTTATTACTTTGAGGCTGTTCCACTGAGCCCAATAAGATTTGGCGAGTAAGCTTTCAGCCGGAATTTCATTCCGGGATGGTCGTCTGTCCTCTTCTTTGGCCGCTATAATTTTCCTTAGTATGCCTCTGTGCCGCTGACCAGTCTTCATCAGGGCTGATGTGCATTAGTCGAACATCCACAACGCCTTCCTTTTGCTCGGTTCTAACACAATGTTTACACTCTCAACAGCAGGGTCTTCTCGAAAGAGCATCCGCATTGTTATGCTTTGTGCCCCTTCTATGCTCAATGCTGAAGTCGTAGCTCTGCAGGCGCTCAATCCACCTTGCCAGTTGCCATTCAGGATTTTTAAACTGCAATAGCCATCTCAGTGCAGAATGATCGGAGAAGCTCACGTCGTGTCACACAGTAGTTCCTCTCAGGTTTTTAGAGTACATGGCTATAGTACCCTATCACCTTCTCAGTGCCATTAACTACTTGGGATAGCACACCCCCTATACCATAATCGCTCGCATCAGTATCCAGCACAAATTGTTCTCCAGCTATGGGATACGCTAGCACTGGTGACGTAATAATAATAATTTGAGTTTTTGGAATGCATTTTTCTGTGACTCGCCCCAATGGTATGATCTCGACTTCTTTGTCAGCTCATGCAGGCTTGCACCTACACTGGCGAAATTCGGCACAAAACGTCTGTAGTATGTACAAAGGCCCAAAAGGCTGCGCAATTCATGAAGATTTTTAGGTTGATGCCAGTCCCTTACTGCTTTTATTTTATCTTCATCTGTTGAGATTCCGTCTGCTGTAACACGATGTTCCAAATACTTTACTTCTTTCTGGAACAATACACATTTCTTCAAGCTGAGTCTCAATCCAGCTGATGATATCCGTTGAAGAACTTCTGCCATGTTTTTGGGGTGTTCATCAAAAGTTTTCCCCATCTATGTCATCTAGATATACCAAGCATGTCTTCCAGTGAAATCCTATCAGTACCTTCTCCATTAGGCGTTCAAATGTGGCCGGAGCATTGCAGAGACCAAATGGCATGACTTTGAACTGCCATAATCCGTTACCGACACTAGGCAGTTTTCTCCTTGTCTTTCTCTGCAATCTCCACTTGCCAATATCCGCTTCGCAAGTCCAGCGTAGAGAACCATTTGGTACCAGCTAGCGTGTCCAAAGTGTCATCGATTCTGGGGAGCGGATAACTGTCCTTCTTGGTTATCTCATTGAGCTTCCTGTAGTCTACGCAAAATCCAGTACTGCCATCTTTCATTTTAACTAAGACTACAGGCGAACTCCAAGGACCAGAAGATGGCTCAATTACGCCATCACGCTCTATTTCACTTACAAGCTCTTTTACTGTCGCTTTGCTAGGGGTACGCTTCTGGGTGGCTGTTTAATTGGCCTAGCTTCGCCTGTGTTAATTTCATGTTTAACCAATGCAGTTCTACCCTGGCTTTGGCTTCCCATGGCGAAGATACTGGCATGCCTTTTTAGTAACTGTTTGGCTTTATTTCTATCTGTCGCTGATAGACCTGCTACCCATTTCCCTACGTATTCCTCAAATTGTTCACGTTCTTTTGCGGACAAATCAGTAGGCTCTATCTTCTACTCGAAGTTTATTATTGCCTCTGCTGGAGTACACTGGCCAACATCGGAATTTTCTTTGATGACTTTTTCATGGTCTGACAAGTTAAGCACTCTTATAGGGACTATTCCTCCTTTACTAGTTTTCACTAGAGCTTTCGCTGTTATAAGCTCTCTCTTTAGATCTGCTGGTTCTTCAATCCACAACCTATTGTCCTCACAATCTCCCTTCATCCGCGCCCATACGACTGTTTCAGACTGCGGCGGTAACGTCTGACTCTCAATAACAAATACTTTTATTACTTGCGGTTTGCTGTCATATCCAACATCAAGGTGTATTTCCATATTACGCCAAATCATCAGCTGCTGTCCCATATATAGACTAATGCCATGGTTAATCATAAAATCGGCTCCAATAATAACCTCATCGACAATATCGGCAACAATAAACACATGTCTCACGTTGATGTTGCCTATAGTCACCTTCACTTCAATCTTACCATAGGCAGTGGCAGGCTCTCCAGTAGATATACGTAGCCGTATATTGCTTAACCGCTCGCATTTCCCCTTTACTATATCGGGCCTTATTATTGACTGCGATCCCCCTGTGTCTATGGTAAGTACGTGCTTTTCCCCGTTAATGCGTCCGGACGCAGTGAGGTTGCTATTTTTCTGCTGCATCACTGATATGGAGATTGTGGGGCCCTCGTTTGTGAGAGCTAGCTCCCTCCCCTTAGAGGTAGCTCGTTTTAGTTTAACGGGCACTCTTGTGATGTTGTTTGGCTTACCCGTTTGCTGTTTCTTGGTAGCGAAACAGATCTACCTCTCTTGCTTGATGCTTTGCAGCTGCGCTGAAAATGACCGATCTTTCCGCAGTTAAAGCACTTAGGCTTTTCTTTGATAGCATTTTCTGCCAGCAGTTGTCGCATTGCCTCCTTAACGCTAACCACTAGGTTGTTATCCTCCTCAGACAAAACCTTCACATTCCGCACTTTACATATCTGTGGCTTGAAAACCATCCTTGCAGTCTCTTGAGCCAGTGCAAATGAAACAGTTTCAGCGAAAGTGGATTTCAGCGTAGCGCACACCGCCAGTTTAACATCATAGTCGCGAATGCCGTTAACGAAAGCCTCAGTTTTATAGTGGTTCAGGAACGGGTGACTCTCGCCTGGATATGTGAGCTGCACTAAACGCTCGATTTCCATTGCGAAATCTTGTAGAGATTCGTTAGGCTTCTGAACTCTACATCGCAATTCCATTCTGTATAAATCGCGCTTGTGCTCACCACCATACTTTCGCTGCAATGCTGCCATTATTTCATTATAGTTGTTTCTGCTGCTTACTGGCACAGTCTCAAGTACCTCTGCGGCTGTACCCTTTAAGGACAATATCAACTCTATGGCCTTTTCTTCAGCATTCCATCTATTTCTGCTAGCAACAGTCTCGAACTGGAATTTGAAGATGCCCAATGATACGCTGCTGTCGAAGCATGGCGCTTTTATCCGCGCAGAAACCTCCGCAACTGCTCGTACTGGCCCGCCACTACACTCCAGGTTATGCAGTTTGTCCTCTAGAGCATGCAATTTCTCTTCGAACTCCATTGCATGCTGTTCCAGGCCACCGCTTTCTAGATGTTGGACTCTATCCGCCAGCTCTGAGAATTTATTCTCAATAGAATCCACCCTCCTGTTAATAGCTTCAGAAACCTCTACCAGGGTCTCGTTCATGGCTTTATTTGACTCCTGTATTTCGGCTACAAGTTTTTCCTGCATCTGCTGAGTTTCGGCTACAAGCTTTTCCTGCATCTGCTGAGAGTTCTGTTTTGTTTCAGTTATTTCGGCTACAAGCTTGTCACTGCTGATTTTTGATGCAGTTTTTTATCACTGATTCCTTTTATTTGGATCATCATAGCAGCGAACATTGAATTTATGTCCATGCTGCTGGCCGTGGCAGGAGGGCATACCTGCGCATCGTCTTTGTCCTCAAACTCGTATGTCCCGATGTCCATTCCGCGATTCTTAAACTCATCTATCAGCCTCTTCTGCAGTTCAGCCTTATTACCTGCAGTTGGCAATTCCAGCTTGCTGAGCTCGTTTTTCACCTGTTCAACATTTAGCTCATCAAATTTCATGATTATTTATTTTAATTTTTTTTTTTTTTATGTCCTTTTTTTTCTTTAAATTGCAATGTCCTTTTAATTATTTTTGCAATCCCACTTCTGACACCAATTGTTACGTTTTTAGCCCTTTTCGTAAAAACGGTTTTATTACTTATCCTTCAAGGATTCGTTTTATTGCATCAAATTAAAACACGGACAAATTAATTTTAGAAATATAATGCGACAACACTTTATTTATTACTTTATTAACACGAGTATTTGTACTACTCAACACTTAGCGATGTTTACACGTCTATATTTGAAATCACACTAACTCGCTTAGCTCTGGCAGCGCCTTTATATAGCAAAAATGACGTCGTCTGGTAACTCCGCGAAACTTCTGGGCATGGTTGTTGTTGGTTGTACTTTACTTAACATGTAGCTATATACGTATGTTTGTATGCATGACAATGCTGGCTTATGTGTTTTGCTTATGGTGGTTATGTGTGGTTGTATGCATCAGTGTTCTGTGTTTTTTGTCTATGGTAACTATGAGTGGTTGAATGGATGAGTGTCCTGTGTGTTGTGTGGTTTTGTTTCTTCTTCTATGTGTATATGGCTGTGTATACTTGTGAACCTGTTCAGCTTTATTAGCAACGAATACTTGCATACAAGATCATTAAGAATAACATCTCTTAGCATTTATGTTGCTAGGTTTTTCGTTGTAGTTGTTTACATTTATTATTGGCACAGCCTCGAATGATCTTGTATATTCTGGAGTATTCCATTTCCGTTAATTTGAATATTATCTATATTGTATTGACCAAGGTTGTAACATTTTGACAACTAGAGATTAATTGGCAGGGCTGCCAAGTACATATAGCCACATAGTCGTTTGATTTCAATCTATTTTTAATCTTTGTAACAATATATATATATATATATATATATATATATATATATGCATATATATATATATATATATATATATATATATTTATATATATATATATATATATATATATATATATACATATATATATATATATATATATATATATATATATGTACATGTATATATATATATATATATATATATATATATACTAAACGTAACAACACAGAACGAATATATATATATATATATATATATATATATATATATATATGCATATATATATATATATATATATATATATATATATATATATATTTGTATATATATATATATATATATATATATTTATATATATATATATATATATACATATATATATATATATATATATATATATATATATATACATATATATATATATATATATATATATATATACATATATATGTACATGTATATATATATATATATATATATATATATATACTAAACGTAACAACACAGAACGAATGGTTTATTAACACCACAGAAAAACAAGTACCAACAAGTGGCTACTCTCGTTGGGTTCTAAGTTTGCATTACCAAATACAAAGAGTACATTCCCGCGTTTTAATGAAGAATGTACTCTTTGTATTTGGTAATGCAAACTTAGGCCCCAAAGAGAGTAGCCACTGTATATTTGTTGGTACTTATTTTTCTGTGTTATTAATAAACCATTCGTTCTGTGTTATTCCGTTTAGTTTTGAAAAAGCTATAAATATATATATATATATATATATATATATATATATTTATATATATATATATATATATATATATATTTATATATATATATATATATATATATATTTATATATATATATATATATATATATATATATATATTTATATATATATATATATATATATATATATATATATTTATATATATATATATATATATATATATATATTTATATATATATATATATATATATATATATATATATTTATATATATATATATATATATATATATATATATATATTTATATATATATATATATATATATATATATGTATGTATATATATATATATATACAAGTATATATTCTGACAAAAGGAAATAAAACTGTACTTATGACTAAAAAAGATTATAAAGAAAAAATGACTCGAATTGTAAATGATATGTGTACTTATAGAAGTCTAAAAAGAGATCCAACGTCAACATTACAAACAAAAGAATAATGCATTAATTGACAAATTATATAATTTAAATATTATAACGTCTACAGAGAAGAATAAATTAATAACAAG
>OY776276.1:52770121-52872621 GCA_963675445.1 Linnaemya vulpina | reverse complement strand
GAAAGCAAGAAAAAGACAAAGTTCACCAATACTAACTATACATAGTGCCTAGTATCATAGACTGGATCACAAGAATAGTGTCATAAACTCAAATAAAACTCACAATTTATTTTAATAAAGCATAAATTTACTTATTTAAAAACATTACAATTGTCTTTGCTGGTTGCGAGTTACTTAAGAGTAAAATATATATAATTTGTTGAGTTCTTCAGTACATACATATTTCTTTGAAACCTTGTCAAATCACTTTTTGGTAAGGGTGTTTTTTTTTGTTTTAATATTTGATCAATTACTTTAACACAATATTTAATATGCACATAGCATCCAAGGAAAATATAAGAATTCACAAATCTTTAATACAGTACTTCGAAGGAACGGTTTTGTAATTATGTATAAGTATACTACAAATAGAAAAACGTTAACAGTTTGCAGATAAACAATTTCTAAGAAGACTCTTATGAGAAAAAATTATACATAATAAAAAAAATTTTAGGTTTGGGGTAATTACAAACGACTATGAAGCAATATTAAATAAAGTTTTTGCAATAATCAAGGAAGAAGAAAATGTAGAAGAAGAAAATTTATTGGGAATCATTATGAGATTTCACAAATACGGGAAAATACTGCTATCCAAATATAAGAAAAGAAATAACCAAAGTTATAAACAATTGTGAAATTTGTAATTATAAAATTGAAAAAATTTTGTTAAACTTTCTTTTGAGAAAACTGAAACACCCAAAATATTAATTGTAGATAACGAACCTGATTTCAGTTTAGCTCTTTTCAAACATTTCTTGGAAAAAAATAGTTTGGAATGTCATATCATTACACCTTATCGTTACAAAGGAAATTCAGATATAGAAAGATTTCACAGTAAACTTAACGAAAACATAAGAATTAAAAAAAAGAGAAGAAACATCTGATTTATATATTTGCCGATTAAACCAAATTTTATTTACAATAGTACATTGCACTTAACAACATGTACGAAACCGATAAAAATTCATTTCGAAAACAAACAGAAAGTAAAAAAATTATGAAATAATTAATGTAAAAAACGAAAATCTATTGCATACCAATAACAACCGAAAGAATAAAAAAGTAAACGAAGAACTCAAGAAGAATCCAAGGCCATATAACACGGACACTAGACACAAAAAGTCACATTAGAGAAGATAACTGATAGAAGATATAGATATAGAAGCAAAAACCAAAACGTTTATAAAGATCAATTATTAAGATAAAAAAAATAACATTGACGGCAATCTATCAAGTTTTTATTGTCTAATAAGTAGACAATAATTATTAACTTATATGCAACCTTCTTTAACAAGAAATAAATAAGATTACAATATTTTTGAACACTGAAAACGTGCACGTCTTTTTAAATATACTGGGGGTGCAATAGTGACACACTTTCTAAGGATGTTTCGGATGATAATGTTGAATATGTTGGTCCACATTGCAAGCACTCAGAGAATTAATTTGTCTAATGGAAACGGATTTTCACTGTAGTTTTTGGGCAGTAAAAACTCATAGAAGGCTAAAAATTTTTAATACCACCAGATATGAAGAATTTATTCCTAATATTGAAAATAATATGACCAAGAGATTAACATGATACAATATCTAGAAGACAAAAACGAGGACTCATCAATTTAGTGAGAACTGGGCTTAAGTAAATTTATGAAACAATGGATGACAATGATAGCCAAGAAATTCAGAGTAGACTGAAAACAATTGAAATGAACAATCATAATGTTATAGAACAATCAATTAGCCAGATTGAAATAAATAACCACTTTGACAAATAACTAATGAAATTGTCAAAAATATATGAGCAAACTGGAAATTTATATCTTGAGTGCCAATTATTGAACAATGAGTTAAAAAGTAATAGACTGGAAATTCAAAATAGACATATGTCCTTCCATTTTAAAAAGAATTATTGACTGCGTAGAAGGAGTGTTGTTGACCTCGAGCTTAGGTCTTTCGAGTCAAAATATGTATATTAAATAACAAAGAAATTTAACATAACTTTCCAAAAATTACAATACATTAAGATAACAAGGTCAACATCAAATAAAAATATTCATTTCATTATTGGAATTACACAATTGGCAATAGAATTATAGATGAAATTCATATACGACCTATTCCTAACAAAAATAACGTAGCGTTCAATGAAATATTTATAGATATCTTGTTCTAAATCAGATTGTATATTTCGATACAAATATTAAGAAAGATCTAAAATTTGTTAACGAAAACATAGTTAATAATAAAATATTAAATTGTAGCTTAAAAAAAATCCAATAGTAATGGTAAAAGAAGTTTATGGTATTTGATATAAATATATAAAATGTCACCATTAAACAAAATTGTAATATATACTAATAACTTTAAATGGTCGGTTATGTCAACATTTTTGAACAATTTAAAATTAATTTTTCTCTGTGATTGGTATGACAAAGAATATTATGGAAAAAAACATTATCTGACCAAATTTATTTGAAGAAATGCAATTAAATATTGAAGAAGAGCTAGCTCTAAAAATTCAAGTTGTCAACACTTTAAAAATATAAATTATATTACAGAAATAAAAGCTAAGCAGAAAACAACTGGCATAACTATTTATATTGTAATTACTATAGTAATAAGTTCAATCATTTTGTATACAATACTTAACATCATATGTGAAGGAACTATTAAAGAAACCATTATATCGGTTCCCAAATTTCCATCAGAATTTGGGAAGTTTTACCTAATTGCATATAAATACTATCCAATTTGGTTCACCATAATTTGAAACTTTCAATAACACTGCTCTTCAAAAAATAACTTTTTGTCGCGCCTTTAAATAAAGCTATGTGGACTATATGGATTTTGATGCGCTAAGCTCGAATCCGTTTTCGGTTTTTTTCCATAAGGTCCACATTGTTTTTATGGGTGTGGCACTTTTTTGCCCCTAAATTAGCCAGGTACGTAGGCATATTTCACCCTAACTCGGGAACGAGTCATCCGAGTAAAACACCAGAAGATGTGTAATAAAATTGTTTTTATTTAAGTCAAATACATTTTTTCTTTATCTCTTATCGTCTTGGAAATATTCAGATATTAATCGAGAAAAAAAATTTTTTTCCTGCAAAATTCTTAAATTTTTCATTCTAAAAATGAAATTTAAAAAAATTTAAAGCCAATATTCAACACTTTGCACATTTATCTAATAGTTACAGATCTTAGAAATAAAAAAGCTATAAACCATAAAAATCGATTATAAAATTTAGATTTTATTTTCAATTTACCGCAGGTACCCAATGTTGTAATGCTACCAACCTTTCATATGCGTGACGATAGCATTTCGTTAGGTGATCAGGTAAAAGAACTAAAGTACAACGGTATTTTGCATGGATCTTGTATTTAAAAGTTATAATATAGTATTTTTCACTAATCTGTAATTCTAAATCGAGAAAATTAGAGTAGATTCTAATATTTATTGCAGCAGTATATGTGGAAATGATGATATAAAAACAATTTTGTTACACATCTTCCGGTCTTTTACTTTTTAAAATCGAATGACTCGTTCCCGAGTTAGGGTGAAATATGTCTACGTATCTGGCTAATTTAGGGGCAAAAAATTTGTCACTCACACCTGATGGAAAAAAAATGAAAAAGGATTCGAGTTTAGCGCATCAAAATCCAAATAGTCCACATAGTTTTATTCAAAGGCGGATTTGGCTACTGAACAGTGTAATTGTTTACGTCCATAAATAATTATTGGCAGTATACTTCCTTGAATATTAATCCTTGAGAGATCGCATGGATCTTACTCAATTATAATAAAAAATAAGGAAATAATATTTGTTTGATTCTAATTTTAAAAGAATGTTAAATAAACAATGGACCAACGTCCACTTGAAAGTTGAATATAATAAATTATAAATGTAGTTATTGTTAGCTTTAATCAGTTTACAAGATAGGATTGAAGATATATTTTTATTAACATTATATTTATATAACACTTTATATAAATATATATATATATATATATATATATATATATGTATATATATATATATATATATATATATATATATATATGTATATATATATATATATATATATATATATATATATACACATACATATAATTGTGTGATGCATATAAACATATACATAAATATAAAATTTTGGTATGTTGTTATATTTATTAGAATATCCCATATATATATATATATATATATATATATATATATAAATATATATATACATACATATAATTGTGTGATGCATATAAACATATACATAAATATAAAATTTTGGTATGTTGTTATATTTATTAGAATATCCCATTTGTTTTTGTTGATGTCGGTGGACAACGTACTCAAAGACAAAAATGGATTCGATGTTTTGATACTTCAGTTACATCGATTATATTTTTGGTTTCTACGTGTGAATTCGACCAAGTTCTAGCTGAAGATAGGTAAGTGCGCATGAAATAACTATTATTTGAGTTATAATATGAATTGTATTTGTTGGGTGGTTAAGGAATGTCTATATGCATTTCATTGGCGCTTTTTACCAAATCATCAGTAGACTTCAACCACAGTTTTGAAAAGTTTCAAACCTCTCATTTTATCAAAAGGTTTTTATAAGCCATTTGAGAATTTAAATGAAAATTCTTAAATGATTTAAAACATTACATTATAATAAGTGTAGCAGGCCATGAAACTTGTATGAACCAAACAAAACCCAACAAACAACTTTAATTCGATATGACTTTATTTTATTTTTCTACACCTTTATACAATTAAAAATCCTCTGGCCAACAATAAAAGCATTTTTAAGGCAAAATTAAAAATAAAATCTAACTTCAACTGCTAATATATTTACTATTTGACGTATTGTTGTCAATGTATTACTATAATATGAAATGTATTTGTTCAGTAGTCTACTGATAATTTAATAAAAAGCACCAACGATATGTTGGACTTTGAATTTATTTTTAATTTTGCCTTATAAATACTTTTGTTGTAGTCCAGAGGATTTTTTTGGTTTGTATAAGTTTCATAGCCTACTACACTATATAATGTGTTATTTTCTATAATTTGTGGGTTTTCAATAAAATTTTTAAATGGTTTATAAAAGTTGTTTGATAAAATGAGAGGTTTGAAACTTTAAATATAGGCATTGTTTAACCACCCAACAAATACATTTCATATTATAGTAATACACTCACAACAATATGTCAAATAGTAAATATATTATAATTTGACTTGTTTGTAAATCTGCGATTCTCTTTCAGAATGACGAACCGATTAGAAGAATCCAGAAATATATTCGATACTCTTGTAAATAATAATTCATTTAATACTATTTCAATTATATTGTTTTTGAATAAAATGGACTTGCTAGACCAAAAGGTTAAAAATCCAGAGACTGATATCCGTCGGTTTTATCCACAATTTAATGGAAACTCGCATTCACTTCTGGACGTACAAAATTTTATTTTGCAAATGTTCATGAGCGTTCGCAAAAGTCAAGAAAGTCGGACTTACCATCATTTTACAACTGCCATAGATACACGTAACATAAATGTTGTATTCAATTCCGTCAAAGATACAATTTTACAGCGAAATCTAAATGCATTAATGCTGCAGTAGTAATTTAAATTACCTCTGACCAAAAATAAAAAAGTAATACACAATCAATAATAATTAGTGATCTATCAACTAAAAATCAGTACTATGTATTATGTTTAAAATTAGAATTTCTGTTGCATTGAACATTTGTAAATTTCCATGGTATTTCTCGAGTTATATTTTCATAATTCTGAAATACAGTGCCAATGTTTTAGAAAGTACTTTTTAAACAAATACCACTTGCATATACATATACATATGATTTGTATTGTCGATGATATATTTTTACTGTATATATACATATTTATATATAATAGCAATCAAAATCTTTTCTATTATATATACACGCATATAAGCGTAAAATAAGTATTTAATAAATTCACTTGTATATTATATAAGACATTGTTAAATACGAAAATTATATATTTTTATAAATTAATATAAACCAAAAAAAGAAAAAAAAATAATAGTTAAATAAAAAACAGCAATCATATTCCGCAATTTAAGCTTACATATAATACATATTTATATGATATTTTATGTACATAAATATTTATATTATTAATAATAAATGTGGCTGCACAAAATATTAAAATCCAGAATTTATTAGATTTATATAATTTCTCTTAGAGTTTGCATATCTGTTAAAAAAATATATTAATAAAATCTCTGTGGTATTCTGTTTGCTCTTATTTTTGTAACTAGCGGCCAATGTCAAATCTGTTCTGATATTTCTGAACTAGACAGATGTAGAACAAGCGATGGAACGATACACTCCCCAAGAACGCGGAATAATCGTGTCTATTGTTTCGCGTAATAATTCGTAGTGTTGGCACAGCGCGCATTCCGTCGCCGATTCCCCGGTTGTCCGGCACCGATTGCGAAAACCACAAAATAAGCAGAATTGTCAAAAATGACAGTTCATTTTTGCCCGTATCAGTTTTCGTAACCACTTGTTGTGAAGAGTAAAGCTATAGGTGGTTTTCAGAAATCAATGTGAGTGAAGAGATGAACACACATTAAAAAAAGGTAAACAAACAAATTGGAAATAAAATTTTGTTTTGATAAAATTTTATTTTGTGGATAAAATATTTGGTGTTATTAAAAAAGTTATGTGTTTTTGTGTGCATTTGCAAACACAATTTCATATATTTTTATCATTGGGTTAACATCGAAATGGTGTAGAAAATGAGAAATTATAATCCTTAGTGATGGTTTTCGAAAAACTGTTCCAGACTCACAAACGTGCAGTGATTCTGAATAGTGGAATAGTCTGTGGAGGTGCAGTTTTCTTTTTGTTCAACCTTTGCTGAAAAATTCATGGCAGCTAGAGGAATTATAGTTAGAAGCAGTTTGCCACATTGCTAATAATGTTGTTTACCTGCCATAGGTGATGACGGCAAGAGAATACTTATGGTGCAGTTGCTAAACTTAGAAAAGATGCAGGCTAACAAACCATTTATTAAGAGATTCCATTTGTTGTTGGATACGCAGGAAGTATGAAAAATATATCGCTAAAAGCTTCAAGGACATTGATTCAGAGAAGAACACATATGAAAAGTGGTTTTTGTTTCTTAAGTTTTATTAACGCAAAGTGTTTTACAAAATTAATGCCAAAGAAAACGGTTATAACAAATTTATATTCATTGTACTTAAAGTCATTTAATGTTTTTGTAATTCCTTTCTTAAAAAATAGTAATAAAGTAATATTAGAATTATTTATTTAAAATTTTACTATTTGTTTTAAATGGTCTTTTTATCGAAAAATTCTATACAAATCTGTTACAAAATTATTGCAAGATAAGATACATATAAGCAAAAATTTGAGTAATCACTTACTTTCTTATACACATATATAATATTTGTTAGAATAAAAATAATCTCTTTTTTTTTAGTTTGGGGTCCTGAAAAGGACCGGTGGTTTTTAAAAATGGTTATAACATCTTGTAGGATGGTAGTAGTGGTAATTATTGTTATCATCCATTTAATTCAAGTTTGTTCGCCTCAAATCCGTCTGGCCAAAAATATATTAAAAAAATATATTTGACGTGATAGTATCAGCACAGATGGTGCAGACATTTGTATTTAGGAAGAGACCAAAAATATAAGATTCACTGTCTTCCTGAAGAGCCATCTTAGCAGTGCTGTGAAAACGCATTTCAGTTTTAAAATCTTGAGCAATTTCACAAACCAAATATTGGAAGAGCAATTTGTGAATCCACAATTCACTACTTTTCTCATAGCGAAAACGATGCGGTCTTGTACCACCGCCGGTAGCTGGTGCGCTTTTACGAACTGCCTTGTTTGCTGACAAAGTAAAGAGAATAAAAAGAAATGAAAACATTACCTGAAATCATTAAATATATTCCACTACTACTTTTTCCCATACTATATTCATTTGACTTCCATCTACTCTTTGGGAGAACACTGCTTTCACGAACTTCTTCCAATGCTATGTATTTTGTAGCCAGTTTTGGAGGATTTGATTGCGTTTTGAAACACTGATGCAAAGCCCCATTGATTTACTTGAGGCTGTCCATATTCATGCATCTGCCGATCATACCATTGTTATTGTGCACTTGGAAATACTGTTGGGTTGATTTTCATAATATCGATACAGACATATGTACATATAAACACTTATGAAGAGAAAATTATAAGTGCAAATACTGCTTGTCCTTAATAAATTCCAAGCCTTGTCTGCCACTCACAATTTTCCGAAAGATGTTGATATCTATCATACACTTACCTTTTCGGATTCTTCGGGAACCTATGGAGCTTTTGAACATCTTGGCAACCCATAATACCTTTGCGGATCCTGAAATATAGGTTTTGTTTTATTTTTCTTCATAAATTTTACCATAATTATTACTTACATTATATCTAAAATTTTTCAGCACAGGTTATATTTAAAGAAAAATGCCACTTAAAGAGCTAGGATGATACTCAATAAAACACACTTACCTTTATCACAGAATAGCAATATTTATCACTTTGCTATTTTGAAACACAATAAATTCAAGTAAAGTTTAAAATAGGCGCAAATTTCTTAATTTTAATAAAAGTAAACGCCTTTTGCTTGCATAAATATTTTTTAACCCATAAATTTTTGACGTTTAACCGGTGAATTGAAGAGAGATAGAATTATGAAAAGCAATATCTTACTGTCCTTCACCAAATGAGGGGTTAAAAAGGTATTGCCATTAGAGATGCCATTCATGAAAATACGATCTGGCCGGATTTCCGTGTCCTATCTGTATAACCTGTGGCGAAAACACTGCGTCGTTTGGCTACCAACCTTGAAGAGTATGAGATCACACGAGACGCTGCCAAGGGTGGCCAGATCGGAGCGCCCGTTCTGCCGAAGATATGGCTGCTGTTGCCCAGGCTGTCAAGCTTTTGCCACAAAAATCTACGAGGCGCCCTACCTCGAAAATAGCCATCAGCCGGTCTTCGCTAAGGCGAATTTTTGTCAAAGACCTGCGCATGTTCCCGTACGAAGTCCAGCCTTCGAATCAGCTGCTGTCTGTCGGCCGCCAAACGCGTGTAACCTACGCCCAAGCCATCCTCAATCTCGAGTACGGGGTGGAAGATTTTGCGATCAAAATAATGAGCGGGTACGTGAACAAGCAAAACTATCGAAAATCCACGAGTGATGTATGAGGAGCAGGAGGAATCATCGGGAAATTGTTTTTTTTTCGAGGGCACCGCTGGTCAAACGATAACAGACGATGCACGCTATAGAGCTATGTTAACCGAGTTTTCTCTGCCACAATTGAACGAACCAGGACTGGATGACCTGTGGTTCCAAATGGATGGATCAACGGCACACACTGCTCGCACCACAAACGATATTTTGAAGACGTCGTTCCCTGGTCGCCTCAACTCTTGTTTTGCCGATTTACACTGGCCCGCAAGATCGCCCGATTTAACCGTTCCAAACTTTTTTGTGGGGTTTTTTGAAGTTCCATGTTGTTCACTTGAATAAGCCCGAGACCCTGGAAGCCCTCAAGGACAACATTTGACACGACTGCGGGAATCTTTCGCCTGAAATCCGCGCCGTAGTAATAAAAAATGCAATAAAACGAGCAAGTATAGCAATCATTTGTGACAGCACTCATCTATCGACATATACCATCGACTTGACTAATGAAATTCTAAAGGTTCAAATAAACATAACCAAAAACAGAATCGAAGTTTTTCATTAAAAAAAAATTAGAGCCAAACAACATCGCATGACTTCTTTTGGCCCACCTTGTACTATGCCTGTAGTAAACAGCAAGGCAAATGGGCTCGACGTCTCAGGTGAGTACGACTTTGATAGAATTTGATGTGAATTTAGTTGTTCTAATGGGAAATTCAGAATAATGAAGGAATATAAAACCAAAATCATTCAAATGGATGCATAGTGGTTCAAGTTGCTAAGTAGTTTACTTAGTCATCAAAATTAATATGAATACTTATGTTTACGGTATTTATGGGCCGATTAGGGCAAAATAAGATTGAAAGAAGTCTTTAAATATAATATTATAATAATTTATTTACCAAAGATTTTAGTAATTAATTTAAAAAAATAATAAATTTTACAACTGCAATTTAATACAATATTTGTACATTATTTTCAAAAACTTAACATACGTAAAGCCTCAGGAGATAGCATAGACTTCTTCTTTTGTGGTAATTTGCGTAAAGAAATCAACGGGTCGTAATTTAGAAGAAGTCTATGCAAAAGATCAGTGTTAGTGACAACACGAGACATTTTTCGCGTGTTGTCTCGTCTGAATTGCTTAAATAACACTGCTCAGCAGCAAAATCCTAATTTGCATTAAACTATATGAACTATATGGATTTTGATACGCTAAACTCGAATCCGTTTTCGGTTTTTTTTCATCAGGTCGAGATTTTTTTTAATGGGTGTGGCAATTTTTCCCCCTAAATTAGCCAGGTACGTAGATATATTTCACCATAACTCGAGAACGAGTCATCCGATTTTAAAAAGTAAAAATACAATTTTTCTTTATCTCTTATCGTTTTGAAATTATTCAGAAATTAATCGAGAAAAAAATTTTTTCTCGTGCAAAATTCGTAAATTTTTTTCAGTTTAAAAATGAAATTTAAAAAATAGAAAGCAAATATTCAACGTTTTGTACATTTTTCTGAGAGCTACATATCTTGAAAATATAATAAGCTTTAATTCCTAAACATCTGGTAAAAAATTTGTCAATTTATCGCAGGTACTCAATATTGTAATGCAACCAACCTTACATTAGTATGTATGATGATTGCATTTAGTTATGAGAGCAGGTAATGAAATTAAAGTGCAGCGGTATTTTGCATGGTTCTTAGAATTTAAAATTATAATATAGTATTTTTCATAATTAATAGATTTGGTTAAGTTTTGAGGGTTTTTTATATTAATATATATTTTTCGATATTTCGCTAACCTTCGGTTAGCTTCTGCAAAAAATTATTTTCTGTTGTCAAAAATTTTCTTTTCAATTATATGTATACACATTTTTTGAACAACATAAATCGTAAATTTTTTAAATTAAAAAATACTAACTCTAAAATGTATAAGAAGTATAAATTAGTTAATTTTAAATATAAAAACATACTAACAACAAAATGTATAAATATTATAAATTTTACTATATTAATATTTTTTTTTATAAATATAAATTTTAGTTATATATAATAATGTCATGAAAACGATGTGTGTGTGTTATCAAACAATTCTTTCAATGTTGTTTAATACCCTAGACAGACATAGGATTTCTGTATTATATTAGTATGCTGTACTATATGTGTGTCAACCTAGACTACAATTAGAAGCTGGTTTATGTCTGGTTTGTACACTAGGAAACAATTCGTAGCATAAATGTAGTATGTTGCCTGTAGCTGTGTTCAATGAATATTGGGGAAACCCAGTTACAAAATTTATTGTCAGTTCTGACAGTATTGACAGTTATAATTTATTAAAAATATTTTAAAACATCTATAACAATTTCTGCAACAGTAGATTTGCCAACTCCAAATTAACTGGCAACAGTTCTGTACTCTGATGAAGATCCTAACGAGTATAAGGCTATGCCCAACCGTTTTTCCAATGAGATTGCATACCTAACACACATTTTCTTTTTTCGCATAAAATATGCAATTTTATTGTTATTCTTAAAACTTTTTGTTTTTGCATTTTTTCTGACGTAAACATAAAAACAAAAATACTAGTGTATGTATTACATGTCAGTCATGCCAATTTAGTATCACAAACCATAGTTTTTATATTATGATATAGAAATCCTATTTCTGTCTAGGGTATAATTGATGTTATGAATGTAAACAGCATATATAATTTTTTTTTAATACAAGAATAACATCATAAAGTTTATTGTATATGATTTTAACATATGAATACAGCGCAAACAATTTAACATAATAATCATTATTATCGATTTTTAATTTCATACATGCATGCATATGTCAAAATATTCTATATATTGTGTATATAATTTAACATAAACAATTAATTCTAATAACTTAATTTCTATGAATAAAATATCTATAATTCTGAGCTAAATTGTGTCAGTATCAATTTTAAAGTTCATTCTTTTCTAACATTTCTAACAGAAGTCTTCGTTTATAATTGTTTTCTGTTCTTAAAACTGATGCACTTTCAAAGTCAGGATAGTGATTAAATTTAAAACAATGAGATGATAATGCAGTTTTTTCAGAATTAATGTGTCTATACTTTTGATTACTTTTATGTCCTGCTATTCTGGTTTTAAATTTGCTATTCTGGTTGTACCTATGCATACCTCGTTACAATTGACAGATCCATTCCCTTTACATGGTATTTGATAAACTACATTTGACCTATCCAATTTTTCCACTCTATTTTTCATTTTACTAAACAGTTTATTGTTGGTGCAATATGTTTTAAAAACCATTTTATATTTTTGAGTATCAAATATTTTTGATTTTTCTGTTCTTTCTGACATTTCTGGTACGTAAATTAATGATTTATAGAATTTCGATTCCGTGTTATTATTTGTATTATTTATCTTTTTCTTGTATTGATTTATTTAACTATAAACTAACTTTTCTGGAAAGTCATTTTCAATAAGAATTTCTCTAATTTTCCTCTTATTTTTTATATGAAATACGCTATCACCAATTGTTAAGACTTTTTCTATCAAGTTTTTTGCTGGGTTGTAGCAGTAAGATATTATATAATATAATATATTTATCTACATTAATATATTAATATTAATATCATTATTTTTCTATTATTAAGATTTCATTCTATTACATTCACTTTGAATGATTGTAATTCCCTAATATAATAAATGTTATATGGATGTATTAGTGTACATTTATGTCTTCAATACATACTGTCGCACTTTTGAGTTATTTTGGTATTGTGCCTTTGCTCAACCTCAGCAACAGCATGTCACGTACACTTAGTTCCTTAAGTCATACTGTTGTTGTGTTGGAACACTTTTAGTTATTTTAATAATGATATTTGATTTTAGTTCTCTGCGCAACATCAACAGCAGTATGACATATACATATATGTACATATATATATTATTTAACATGTTTATATGAATTATAACGTACAGTTGATTTGTTTCTTTTTTAATTTGTCGTCTCTGTCTTTAATATGCAAATCATTATTAGATCTTCACTCATGTGTAAAATAATCAACTTTATATATGATTTAATAGGATTAACTGTAAATATTTTTCCAGTTACTTAATAGCTAGCATGTAAGAACATTTTTATGAAAATAAATATTCATTCGCTTATGAACTACTGAGAAGAAAAAATCAACAGCGGATCATTTATTTTATTTAATGACGAATAGAAGCTAAGTGGACATTTTTAGACTTACTTAGTCCGATTTGTCTCTTTGCATTCATAACATAATAAATAAGTATTTCCCAACTTGGACGTACATCGTATGGTCTGGGTTTACTTACGTATCACACAGTTAATTAAATAAAATAATACAATCTTAGGAAAAGGATCAATTCCAACTTCCTACAGGGTTAATTATAATTCTCTTACTGTGTTTAACTTTAGCTCATATGTTTGTATATGCACTACAGCTTGGTTGCTAAGCTGAAATTGAGATATAAATACATACTTATAAAACGGAAATAAGTTATTTATGACGAAAAATATTTCGCTAAGTTTTATAGAATCATAGAACGCCTAGATCGGCTATAAATTTTCAGACTTCTATACCCATTTCTGGAACTTCAAATTTGAAAGTAGGTCCAGCCGTAGCTGCCCCTGCAAATAAGTAGTTGTATACTGCATATGCCAGACTCATTAAAATTCTCAAATTTCAGCAATTAAAATTTTTAGATAAAAGTGCAAAGTGTTGAATATTTAAGTTTTAAGTTTTTTCAAACTCCATTCTTAAACTGGAAAAAATTATGAATTTCGCAGGAAAAAAATTGTTTTCTGGATTAATTTCTGAATAATTCTAAAACGATAAGAGATAAACAAAAATTGTATTTGACTAAAGTGAAAAAAATTTTACACGTCTTCTAGTGGTTTACTTTTTAAAATCGGATGACTTGTTCTCGAGTTAGGGTGCAATGTGTATGTCTACGTACCTGGATAATTTAGGGGAAAAAATTGCCACGCAAAAAAAAAAAAAATTCGACCTGATGCAAAAAACCCAAATCGGATTCGAGTTTAGCGCATCAAAATCCATATTGTGCACATAGTTTTATTTAAAGGAGAGACAAAAAATAATTTTTTGCAGAGCTGTGTAATTTATTACAAGATTCAGCGGCGTCTTCAGAGAGCTCGCCTATGGAAACTAGACAGTGATCAACTACTTCCGATCCATGAATTAACACTATGAACTTAAGCTGACAAATTATACCATGGATACGTACAAATAAGCATTCGCGGATTGGAATTTCGATGCGCAGTTTTTATTTACTAGGTTAAACTATAGGCTTTAAGTTAAGCTATAAACCTTTGAAATCGGCTGGATAAAAAAATAGTTATGATGGATTTAAAACGAATTTTAATATTTTGCTATTCTTGGTACAAAAGTGACATGTTAATACCCTAAACAGACATAGGATTTCTATATCATAATATTAATACTATGGTTTGTGATACTAAATTGGCATGAATTTTTGTTTTTATATTTTCGTCAGAAAAAATGGAAAAACAAAAAGTTTTAAGAATAACAATAAAATTGCATATTTTATGCAAAAAAAGAAAATGTGTTTTAGGTATGCAATCTCATTGGAAAAACGGTTGGGCATAGCCTTAGGATCGCTAGGATCTTCATCAGAGTACAGAACTGTTGCCAGTTTATTTGGTATTGGCAAATCGACCGTTGCAGAAATTGTTATAGATGTTTGCATTGTTATGTATACTTGTTAGAGATGTTTTAAAATATTTTGAATAAATTATAACTGTCAGTACTGTCAGAACTGACAATCAATTTTGTAACTGGGTTTCCTCAATGTTCATTGAACACAGCTACATACAACATTTATGCTACGAATTGTTTCGTAGTATACAAACCAGACATAAACCAGCTTGCAATTGTAGTATAGGTAGACACATATATAGTATAGCATACTAATATGATACAGAAATCCTATGTCTGTCTAGGGTATAAAACTTGTTGTAAAAGTTTATTTTACACAGAGCTTTATATTTTAAATCAAATGTACAACTTATACTTATTAAGAAATTTAAATTTTGTCAGAAAGTGGTAGCCTTTGTCCCCTGTGAAATTTTTAATACGAATGGTCTAAGGTTCGTTTTTCGAACAAGTTTGAGATAAAATTTAGTTAACTAATGCCCAGTTTTAACTTCAAAATTAAGTTATATTTAAACTTAAAGTCTCTTTAAATACAAAATTCCTTTTTACAGATCATGTTTAAGTACAACTTAAATAAAACCTAAATATCCATCATTGGACACTTACATAAATGTTATTTAAATCGAGCAAAGTAAACATATGACTTTGACTTTTTTCTTTTAGGAAAAAGAAAACATTGTGATGTTGAGAAAAGTTTGCTAAAAAATTTAAAAAAGTTTTGTAAATAAAGTTAATTATCAATAGAATAAAGCAAAAAATCAATACAACAATATTTATTGCACAAAAAGACTCTTAACACAATTGAAAAACTTAAAATAATTTCGTGCACTACATTTGATATACTTTGAATCATCAGCAAAATACATGTTTTCTGAACAATGGCGATTTTTGTTTACATTTTTCATGGTGCTACCACATTTTTCGCATAAATTAATTGAAGTATTTAAATATGACTGAAAAACTGAAAGAGTATTTAAACACAACTTAAAGTTATGGAAAATTAACTAATTTTGTACTTATATACGAAGTCAAAAACTGGGGGTAAGAAGTATAAACAATACAAACATTAATAACATTATTTTTAGATAAAAGTAAATAAGTTCATAATCGATATTATATGTAAAATTTTATGACAAATATGTATATTTAAAATTGTTTAATGTATGTACATTAGATCTTAATATGATGAAAATAACGATGTTTTGAAGAACTATTGTTAATTCAAACGTTTATTTAGAACTCTCTAGAACAATCGAAAAAATATATGTATGTATACGCAAAATAGAATGACCTTTTATGTGAATCTGAGTATAACAGGAATAAGAAAAATATGCACAGTTGTTAAAATTGTTATTGATGGAAGTACTATTCCCATCACTTCCCCTCAAACTTGCATATTTTTATAAAATATAAATAATATGAAAATTTTAATTAAAATTGATTTCATGAAGTCCTAAATATCTTACAAACTTTAAATGTTTTGTTTTATTTAAATGTTTAGTTAAAACATCGGATATATTTTCATCCGTTAGAGTATAGCGAAGCTCAACCTCATTTGCCTTTACTATGTTTCTTACATGTAGATATTTGACATCAATGTGTTTGCTTCTTCTATGTAAAACCGGATTCTTAGCCATACACTGAGCTCCCAAGTTATCGCCATAAACTAATACTGGTTGGCTGACGTCATAGCATTTTATTTCTCCCAACAACCCCTTTAAATAGACAGCTTCTCTCGACGCCGTAGACAAGGCCACAGATTCTGCCTCGGTGCTACTGAGAGCAATATTTGGTTGTTTTTTGCTCTCCCAAGTGATTGCACTTCCTACCATGATAAACACAATACCTGTATACGATTTTCGGTCTTCCATACAACTTGCCCAATCGGCATCTACAAATGCCTTTGGTGGTAAACCTGTTTTTAAATAAACCAATTTGAAATTTATTGTTGCAGAAAGACACCTTAAAATATGTTTGGTCGCCTTTAAGTGCTCAATATGTGGTTCCTTATTTCTTTGCGCTAATTTACCAACTGAATGCATTATATCTGGCCGTGTCGAAATCGCTAAATATATCAGCGACCCTATTAATGATTGGTAATCTTGCGGTTCAACCTTTTGACAGTCTGACGAACTGCAATATATTTGAAATCCAGGGTCAAGAGGGGTCGCCACAGGTCAGCAGTTTTCCATACCAAAACGTTGCAGAAGATTCTTAATGTATTGTTTAGAACACACTGCAATAGAACTGGTTTCATTTTCTCCTTCTATTTCCATCCCCAAAAATTTTTTCAATTCACCACCATCAACAATCTTAAACCTTTCAGCTATTTTACGTTTTATTAACTCTAAATTTTTCTTATCACTGCAGGCTATCATGATGTCATCAACATAAATAGCTATCAGATTAATTTTATTACCATCATTCGCTTGATATAGGTAGGGCTCATGTTTACAGGGTACAAAACCAATGTCTCCAATAGCTGCGTCAAGGGTGAAGTTCCATGCGCGTCCTGACTGTTTAAGTCCATAAATGGTGCGATTCAGCTTAAGTGCCTTGTTAGGCTCAATGGTATCTTCAAATCCATCAGGTGGTTTCATAAATACGTCTTCTTCTAACTTGCTATTGAGATAAGCTATTGCTAGAACCATTCTTATTGTCGAGTATCGGATAACTGGAGAAAATGTCTCACCAAAATTTACACCAAATTCCTGATTGCATCCTTTAGCAACAAGGCGGGCCTTAAACCTTTGAACGTTACCATGCTCATCACTTTCCACATTGAAGACCCATTTGTTGCCTATGACCTCTTCATTTGGTGGTAACTCTACGGTAGACCAGGTGTCGTTCTCTAATAAGGCTTGAGTCACCAAACTCACTTTCATATGTCTCAGCCACGGTTTGAGGAACCTGAACATCTTCCCCTCTTAACAAAACACAGTTTTAGATATACCTTTTTAGGCCTTGCCCTTGTGCCAGGCCGAATGAGCTTTGGCCTACCTCTTCCCCTTACTATTGCCTCTTCACTGTTTCTTTTCCTTTCATCATTGCTTTCGGAACTGCATGTATGAAATTCTTCACCACTTCCATTACAGGTTTATGCTTTATCAGTGACGTCATCTTTACATATTTCAATTTCACTAGTATTGTCTGTTTCGTCGGTTTGTTGTTGTTCTTCACCACAATTCCTACTTTGTTTATTTACGGCCACTAAATCGGATACATCGTATGAGTCGTTGCTACTTAACATATTTTCGCAAAACTTAACATCCCTCTTCTCTACAACGTTTCTCGTATCGGAGTCATACAATCTGTATGCTCTAGATGTTGTTGAATAGCCAACGAAACTTTTTATTTTGAGTTTTTTCCAAACCAACAGCTCTAGAACAAAAAACCGGCAAATTTTTTACGTTTGGTTTCCTTGAATGCCACATTTCATAAGGGGTTTTGTCTTGCAAAATTTTTGTTGTTGTTCTGTTGCGGATATAAACAGTAGTATTGACTGCTTCTGCCCATAGCGGGTGATTCACTTTTGCACATAACAGCATACTTCTTGCCAATTCAATGATTGTCCTATTCGCCCGTTTAGCAATGCCGTTTTGTTGTGGCGTATATGGTACAGATAGCTGTTGTTGAATACCACATTGTTTGAGATAATCATCGAAATTTTTGTTCACATATACTGTTTTTATATGTTTTAAATTTTTCGAATACCTCACTCTTGTGTTTTATAAAATACACCGAAATCCATCTGGACATATTGTCTATAAAAAGCACAAAATAACGAGCACCTCCAACAGACTGGGTGTTCATCGGCCCACAAACATCTGTGTGTACCAATTCCAACAAATTGTTTGATCTGCTTTTACTAGCAGAAAAATGTTGACTGCATATTTTGCTTTGCATACATGTTGTACATGAAACATCTTTTGGTATGGCTTCAAACATCAAACCATCAACCGATTTATTGACACGGAGGTCGTTAAGTGTTTTATAATTTACATGACCGTAACGATTATGCCAGAGAATTGCGCTATTGGTCTTCAAACAAAAAATTCATAGGTATATCTTCTGTAAAGATAAACAGGTTTGAACAAATATTTGCTTTAAGCAATACTCTACCAGTAGTGCGATTCAGTAACTTTTAACGATTCGACAGTTGTTAAATTTAACAATTATTGTTATTGCTTGCACTAACTATTGCTCTATTCAGTAACCTCTTGTTACAATTGTTGTTAAAAATTTTAAAATAGTGGCATCTTTGTCAAAATAAATGTCAAAAAGCGAAAATCACATAGAAGAATAAAAAAAAAAGTGATAAATAATTTGTGCACTCACTCCCTTTTTTCGTTGCTAGTTTTTGTTTTATTATTTTTATTATTTTTGTACAAGGTAAGTAAAAAATTTATTTAATTATATGTATTATTATTACATACATTGGTAGCGATTATATTGAGGGGAACGACACTGTTGCAGAGAATGTGCCTTTGGAAGAGGTAAGCTTAAACGATGTAAATTTTCTAAAATTCTTTTAACAATTCTTTTCATTACTAGCAATTTCAACTACGGCTCGAGGAAGAAGACGAGACAGTCTTAATTGAAATGGCAGCGACGGCAAAAAAATTTCTGGAGACTCCCAAGCCGCCAGGAAGAAATACACCTCGGAGGAGTTCGAAAAGAAAGCTGGATGAAGATGGCGATGGACAGAACAAAATGCTGGAAATCGCAAAACAGCAAGCTGACACCTTAAAGGTGCATATGATTGTTTAATTCTACAAATTCACTATTTTCATTATTACGGGTATTCTCTTTTCTAATAGATGCTAGCTCAAGCAAACCCAGCGGCTGTTGAAGCCACCAAAATGATGGCAGAGGCATTAATACAATGGGAGAAGGGCTGAAGGAGATCGCTGCTGCGTTTAATAACCTGTCAAACTCCTTCAATAACCTGTGATCATGGAAATTATTTTCTTTTTTTGTTTTTAATTTTTTTTTATTATTCTCGTTATTTTGTTTTTTTATGAACTGTTTTTATTACTTTATTTTTTTATGAATTGTTTTTTTAATTTTTTTAATGAATTGTTTTTGTTATATATATATATATATATATATATATATATATACATATCTATATATATATATATATATAAATATATATATATATATATATATATATATCTATATATATATATATGTATATATATATATATATATATATATATATATATATATATGTACATATATATGTATATATATATATATATATATATATATATATATATGTATATATGTATGTATATATATATATATATATATATATATATATATATATATATGTATATATGTATGTATATATATATATATATATATATATATATATATATATATATATGTGTGTGTATATATATATATATATATATATATATATACATGTATATATATATATGTATGTGTACATATATATATATATATATATATATATATATATATTATTTAAACGGGTTAAAATATATCAACAATACTTATGTACTTGTGACTTCCAGGAATTTAGGAACATCGCCTTTTTTCTTTCAACGTTATAAATGTGTTTATATGTTTATTGAACTTAAATTATGTATATACAACCCAGTTATATTTTAATATATACATATGTATAGGTTTTTTTTATAGATAGGAATACAATTTGTAATTTAGATATTTCACAATTGTCTTTAAATTATAGCAGGTATTTAATTATTTATATGCATTTTTATAAATAACTTACTTAAAGAGCAGTAGTTAAATATTTAGAGAGGTTGCGTATTTATAAGTTGATTATAACAAGGGGGTATTTCTTTTGAGTTTTCAATTTATTTTCACTTAGTACAAATTTTAATTTCAGTTTCTTTTCACAATTTATTTTCTTCCACGATTTATTTTCAGGTAGCAAAAATCTTTGTTACTTCTGCTTATGATGATAAAAATGAGAATACCTTTTTCTTCTTTTTATGATCAATTTATACGCTGTTTATTTTTGTTGGGGCTGTTGTTAATGTTTTATCAGGGTTGGGATCTCGCTGCAAAGAGGATTGAGTATATTGTTCACTGAGGTGAACATCATCCCCGCCTCGACATTTAGGGTCATTATCTTTTTTTTTTTTTGTGAGGGTTTAGCCAGAGTATGAACCCATAATGAGCCAGCCCAGTGATGAGTCTTGGGCTAGCAAGGATCCTCCATGAACACGAATGATGCTTGGCTTCAGGATCTTGCTGTAAAGATCTCCGCCCAGCTCCAATTCGACCACGTTGTCATTATAAAAAGAGGGGTCGGCTAGCGTTAAATTTGCAAATTTCTCTTTAATTGTAGAGTTGAATTATTCAGCGTACGGGTGCTTGGGTAGCTCTTTACTAACCAGCAGATACATCTCAAATTTTATATTAGATGACATGTTGGGGTTGATTGTGGCCTTTGTGTATTGGCGCCCTTCTATTTTAAACGTCTGGCATTTGTAGCGCTCGACAAATGCGTTTGAGATGCGTGATAACGTGGAGCTCGGATTTATGAGAGTTCTCAAAGCAATACTTCCGTCATCGGTCATCACATATACCTGGGCAGTAGGCACAAGTACCTTTTGGAATGAGCTTGGTAACCCAAAGGTGCTAATGGTAGTTGTATTTGTTACAACCGGTGATTGACGGGGTACCGGCACGGGAGTCCTTTTAGCTGCTGACGACGAGGCGGACGGGTGAACAGTCATATCCTTCAATACGCGCTCGGGCCCATGTAGACTAGAGTGGTGCTTTTTACCACAATTCTGACAACGAGCCTTGCTTGTGCACTTCCCAATTAGATGGTTCCTCGCAAGACAGTTGACACAATAGTGCAGACTTACCACAGTTTTATATTTCTGCGACAAGTTCATTTGCTTGAACTTCCGGCATGTCGTTAGCTTGTGATCTGCTTGGCACAGACCGCAACCGAAGTGGCGTCGTACCTCATTATGCCTGATCCGTTGGTGCTTGTCTTGTCTTTGTTTATTGCTGCGGTTAGGTGTCATGATCTGGTTAATATAATGTAAAGAATGTTTAAGTTATATAACAAAGACTTTAGGTTCAGTATGCATGGGTTAATATTAGTGTTTAAGAGTAAATATATATGTGGGTTAGTTTTCAACTACAGGGTTAATTTATTGGATGGGTAAGACAACAATTTTAGTTATTGGACGTTTTAAGATACCAGTCGACGTGCGTAGGTCAACAACTCTACTTCGTCCATCTGAACCAGGGTAAGTGTTAATAACGCGTCCGAGTAGCCATTCGTTAGGAGGTAGGTTGTCCTGTCGAATAACAACAATGTCATCAACCTCAACTTGTCGTTTAGGGTGTTTCCACTTATATCTTTTATGCAGCTCTTTAAGATACTCATCTTTCCACCGCCTGCAAAAGTTGTGATACTGAATTTTCAGTCTTTGCCATCTATTTGCCAAGGTGAGATTTGCATGGCTGCAGTCGGGCTCTGCAGAGGTGAGTATGGGTGATCCTATCAAAAAATGACCTGGGGTTAAAGGATTAGGATCTTGTGGGTTTTCACTGGACGGGCTTAAAGCTCTTGAGTTGAGACATCCTTCGATTCTGGCTAAGAGTGTAGCTAATTCTTCAAACGTGTACTTCAAAGTATTCAGCTTCTTCAAGTGGGACTTGAAGCTTTTTACTCCAGCTTCCCATAGACCTCCCATGTGTGGAGCTCCTGGTGGTATAAAGTGCCACGTCAAATTTTGAAAACTACTGGAAGATACCACAGACCCTTTCAATTGTTTCAAAAACTCCTGTCGTTCTTTCTTGAACAATTGTTTTGCTCCAACAAAATTTGTTCCATTGTCGGAGTAAATGGCGACAGGGCATCCCCGCCTCGAAAAAAATCGAGCGAATGCTGCCATAAAGGCTTGCGTTGATAGCTCTGATGTAGGCTCCAAATGTATTGCCTTTGTTGCAAAACAGACAAACACACATACATAACCTTTGTGTATTTTACAGTTTCTGCCATTATAAACTTTAATATCAAATGGTCCGGCAAAGTCAACTCCAACATTATAAAATGGCCTTGCAATTTGGGTGCGTTCTGACGGTAAAGCTGCCATAAATTGGGTAGCTTGTCTATTCTTATATTTTGTGCATGGTATACAGTTGTGTATTACAGAGCTAATAAGATTCTGAAGCTTCGGAATCCAGTAGCCAGATCTTAATACTCTTAACATGAGCTTGTTTCCTCCATGCAAAGTCACCATATGCACATGTAGGGTTAATAATCTTGCAAGCTGACTTCTATAGGGTAATAATATTGGGTGTCTTTCAGAATATGTTAAACTATTGGAGCTAGCTAGTCGGCCGTTTGCACGCATAATATTGGCAGAATCTAGAAAAGGGGTTAGAGTGAGTAAACTGCTCTTATTTTTGAGTGGGTGTTGTTTTTTAAGGCAGTTATAGTCTTCTTCAAAGTATTTAGACTGGCATAGAATAATGAGTCTATCCTGAGTTAATTTTATTTCTCTCGCATCAAGATCAATACTAGGGTGAGTGAACAATCTCTCAATTATTTTTTTGCTGGATTGAGCATTATTTCTATTCACGCTGATTCTATCAATTTTGGTTGTCTGGGTTCGGGTCACTGATCTTCGATCGATAAAGCGATAGACATACGACATTACTCGTAAAACTTTCGATAACTTAGAAAATCTTAGTAATATGTCTGAGGGAGTATCAATTTTGTTTTCTAAAGGGTTAGTAGTATCAGCCGAAGTGTGGAACGAGTGGACAATTTTAGCGTCAGCTTGTGTTTCGAATGGTTTTTGTTTTTTCGGCCATTTCAAAGGGTCTTCTCTTAGCCAGACAGGTCCATTCCACCATAATTTGTCCTCCTTCAACTCTTCAGCATTACATCCTCGACTAGCAACATCAGCAGGGTTTTCGTGTGAGGCAACATGGTTCCAGTCATCCACTCCTACAGTTTCAAGAATGGTAGAAACTCTGTTTGCCACAAACGTTTTCCAAGAGTTGGGTGTTTTACTCAGCCAGGCTAACACTATAGATGAATCTGTCCAGAAATGTGTTTGAAGTTGTGGTAGATTCAGCTGTATTACTAAATTATGGGTAATATTAGCTAATAATACTGTACCACAGAGCTCCAATTTTGGTATAGAGACAACCTTAATTGGCGCCACTCTAGTTTTAGCGAGTAGTAGGGTTACGATACAAGTTTCATCTGGGATTGTAATTCGTGCATATACCGCAGCTGAATATGCCTTTTCAGACGCATCTGAAAAGCCATGAAGTTCAACTTTTGCTGACGGGGTAAAATTAATCCATCTCGGAATACGAATTTGATCAATATCATCATAGAATTGTAAAAATTTATTCCATCTGATTAGGGTGTGTGGGGTTAGACATTCATCCCAAGCTGTACCATCTTGCCATATTTGCTGCATAATAATTTTAGCAGAAATCACAATCGGTGCTAACCAGCCAGCTGGGTCAAATAGACGTGCTATATGCGATAGAACAGTTCGCTTTGTGTATGAAGATTTCCTCTCATTAATTGGAACACTAAAGAAAAACGTATCCTCCCTAGCATTCCATCTTATGCCTAGTGTCTTTGCATTATTTGAGTCGGGTAGTGTAAGCAGCTCAACATCAAGTAAATGTGTGTCGGGTAAACTATTCAATAATTCCTTTGTGTTGGCCGTCCATTTACGTAGAGGAAATCCAGCAGTGTCAAGAGCTGAGATCAGTTGGGTTTGAGCAATTTTGGCTTCTTCTATTGTGTGACCTCCAGATAACACATCGTCTACATACATATTACTCTTCAGAATTTTTGAAGCAATCGGGTGGGTGTGTTGAATGTCTTTGGCTAATTCGTGTAGGGTTCTTATAGCCAAATATGGAGCGCAGTTAACTCCAAATGTTACTGTTTGAAGTTCATAATCTTGAATGGGTTCATTGACGCTTTTACGAAAGAGTATGCATTGAAAGGGTGTGTGGGTAGGGTTTAACCTAATTTGCCTGTACATTTTTGTAATGTCGGCGTTAAAGACAAACTGATAAAAGCGCCATTTCAAGATAAGTACAACTAAATCTTGTTGTAGGGTGGGACCAGTGTATAGTGCATCATTTAAGCTATTGCCATTAGACGTTTTGCTAGAGGCATTAAAAACAACTCTAACTTTTGTTGTAACGCGATCTAGTTTAACAACCGCATGATGGGGTAGATAGTATTGGGTGTTTGAAGACGTCTTCGGGTTGTAATGAATGGGTTTCATATGACCTAAGTCAATATACTCTTGTAATGCACTATCATACTCGATTTTTAATTCAGGTTTCTTTAATAAATTCTTCTCATTTCGTAAAAACTGTGCCATTGCTATATGACGAGAGTTTCCTAATGTGACGGGTGGGTAGCGAAATGGTAGATTAACCTGATAACGGCCACTTGATAATTTGCAAGTGGTTCTTACGTAATTTTCCTCACAATTTATGTCCTCTTCAGCATTACTGGGTGTCTTGGGTATGTCTTAGATTTGCCAAAACTTTGTTAAAACCTTATCAAGCGCGACAGAAGAAAAGTACGAAACTATGGGTTGGGTTCTATGAGAATTTTGAATGGGTCCTGTTAAAATCCATCCAAACTCAGTTTCTTGAGCAACTAATGTGTTAAGAAAATCTTTCCTAACACCAGTTTTTACAATCTGTGGGTAAACATCACTTCCAATTAGAAAGTCTATTGGTCTGCTTTCATAAAATTGTGGATCTGCCAACTGAATATTTTGCAATTCATTTGCGGGTATTGGTTTCAAACTCTGGGTTGGTAAATTTTTTGTAAGCGTTCGTACAACAATCGCTTGAATATTCAATTTGAAATTGGGTTGGTTACTTGACCTTAACAATACATCACATAGTTTATTTGATTGCGCCGACACGACTTCATTTATTCCAGAAATTTCAGCAACAATTGGTGTAGTTGGTAATTGTAATTTACGTCTACATTTATCTGAAATAAATGAAAAGTCTGAAGCTGGGTCAATTAGTGCTCTAGCTGAAAATTTTTCTCCATGCACTTCAACAATCACAACAGCTGTTCCTAATAGTTTCGCTCTGTCGTCTAATAAGCGTTTGCTTGATTGGGTGTGTGTTGAGAAAGATTGTGCTGCATTTCGAGAAGTTGATTGTTGATTATCATCGAGCTGTGTGTTTGTGTTTGAGTTGGGTTTGTGCAGCAGGGTGTTATGTCTTCCACCGCAATATCTGCAACCGAATGTGCTACGACAATCTTTTATAATGTGTGCGATGGCCAAACAATTGTAACATATTCCATTCTTTTTAACAAATTCAATCCTCTCATTTACGCCCATAGACGTAAACTAGCATTCTCTGATGGTGTGATTGCTTTTGCACAGCTTACAAATTGACCCATCGGGTTTATTGGGTTGAATTGGGTTATTCTGTAAACTTGTACTATTTTGGGTTTTAGGGTGGGTTGGTTGTGAGAATCTTTGTTCATTTTGAGGTTTGAGTTTTGGGTGATTATCTTTGTTTGGGTAGGTTACATTGTAAAATGTTTTCCCCCTTCTATCGAAAGGTATCTTATTTTCTTGAAAATTTTTGGGTTTAGAGTTGCTATTGTGGTATGTGCCTTGATCTAGAATATCATTCACCGATGTCAATTCCTTATATGTGTTGGTTAAAAATAAATCTAGATCCGTCCACGACGGCATTTCTGCACAATTAGTGAGAGTCCTTTCAAATTCTCTTCTTACTTCTCTGGGTAACTTTGTTGAACACAGATAAACGAGAATTGGATCCCAATTATCTGTGTCAACCTCTAGAGTATTTAAGTTTGAAATGCAACAGTTTATCTTTCTTTGTAGCTTTCTTATTGACGCACTACACATGGTACTTACTGCAGGTAGATTTAAAAGTGTTTTCACTTGCACATTAATTTGCATTCTTTTGTTCTCATATTGAAAAACCAATTGGTTCCATGCAATAAGAAAACCTTCATTAGTCAAGGGTGCGTTATTTACTATTTCTTTAGCTTCTCCAGTAGTTTTTTGCTTCAAGTGGAACAGTTTTTCAACGCCACTTAAACGGGTATTATTTCCATACATAGCCTTAAAAAGGTCCCGGAATGATGCCCAATTTTTAAAATCTCCACTGAATATTGGCATGTCACAAGGGGGAACATTAAATGATACTGAATCCTTGGGTTGTGCCAGTATGTGTTCTTTAGAGGAGTTAAGAGTTTCATCCGCTTTATTGAGTCTATCAATGGACTCATCAATCTCTATCATTGAGCTCCTATAAAATTTCTTAGCTGCTCTTATATTTCGGGTAATTTGAGTAAATTGTATAGCCTCCGCTTGTTTTGGGTCATTTAATTCAGCGGACTCCCTAATCTGCTTAAACCTTTTTTCAATATCTGACCATAAAGTTTCTAACTCGTTTTTTTTTTTGAAGTTTAGAGCGGGTAAGGATTTGGAGTATTCTTGGGTATTCTTATAATCCTCCTCAAAGTCTCTTAAATCGGATTCAATATAATTTTCTAAATCCCTTGCCAAAGATTTTAATGTGGACATGGCTATGTTTTAATTTCTTAAATTTGGGTAAGTACGGGTTAATTGTTTGAAATGTGCAAACACTTGGTGTAATGAAATTAATAAGACATTAATATTACAGTGACGAGAAAACTTTGTACCCGCAGACACTTTTTCAGCTTGTGTACTTTTTCAATAATTATGTGCATAAGTTGTAAAATATACAGACTTACCTTGCGGGTTTTAGTTTACAAAACTTCACAAGAGTTTAACTCTCTCTTGTGTTTTTTTTTTTTATCTCTAGTTTAAACAACTTAATTTTTTCCAAATATTTTAGTATAGTAAAACTATTATATCTATGCCACAGTTGTTATATGTTTGTGTAGTTTTGCATGACACTGTAACCTGTTTATAGTACTTGTTTGCAATGTTGTGCGAGTTTCTTTGTTTGTGGTTTGCTTAATTATTTGTGTTGTTTAATGTAACGCTAGTAATTAGTTAAAATTTTTTCTTCACTTTTATTCTTCGTTTATGTACATAAATAATAGCTAAGTATGTAAATTTGTATGTTATTATACTTATGGGTTTTTATTTTATTTTATTTTTTTTATATGTTTTTATGTGGACTGTATATTGTTTGTTTACTCTTCACTCTTAAGGACCATATTTAAACGGGTTAAAATATATCAACAATACTTACATATGTACTTGTGACTTCCAGGAATTTAGGAACATCGCCTTTTTTCTTTCAACGTTATAAATGTGTTTATATGTTTATTGAACTTAAATTATGTATATACAACCCAGTTATATTTTAATATATACATATGTATAGGTTTTTTTTATAGATAGGAATACAATTTGTAATTTAAATATTTCACAATTGTCTTTAAATTATAGCAGGTATTTAATTATTTATATGCATTTTTATAAATAACTTACTTAAAGAGCAGTAGTTAAATATTTAGAGAGGTTGCGTATTTATAAGTTGATTATAACAAGGGGGTATTTCTTTTGAGTTTTCAATTTATTTTCACTTAGTACAAATTTTAATTTCAGTTTCTTTTCACAATTTATTTTCTTCCACGATTTATTTTCAGGTAGCAAAAATCTTTGTTACTTCTGCTTATGATGATAAAAATGAGAATACCTTTTTCTTCTTTTTATGATCAATTTATACGCTGTTTATTTTTGTTGGGGGTGTTGTTAATGTTTTATCAGGGTTGGGATCTTGCTGCAAAGAGGATTGAGTATATTGTTCACTGAGGTGAACATATATATATATATATATATATATATATATATATATATGTAAATATATATATATATATATATATATATATATGTATATATATATATATATATATATATATATATATATATACATATATATATATATATATATATATATATATATATATGTATATATATATATATATATATATATATATATATATATGTGTACATTTATATATATATATATATATATATATATGTATATATGTATATATGTATTTATATATATATATATATACTGTTTTGACTGTCGACCGTGTCGGACGTACTTTTGTTGAACTCTGCTTACATTTTTTAATTTTCTGTCCAAAACTGTTTTAATCAAAAAAAATACAATAAAATAAAAAACTTAAAAAAGCTATATTCTTATTGTTGTTACATTCTTTCGCATATTTGGTGCTTACAACAAAACAAACAACCAATAACAACAATATCATTTAAATTTTTGCATATTTCAATTTTCATTAATACCAACAACAACAATCGCTGCTGTTGTGATACAATAAGTGAAAATAAAAATAATAATTAGCAATATTTGTTCCTGCTCTGCTTTAAACCTGTTTTTACATTCTATACCTGATCCTCTTTATTCGAGTGATTTCAAAAATCAACTAACAACAAGTAATAAATAACAATAAAAAAAAAGGTCACAAATAAAATATTTGTTAAATATGTCCTGCTCAAAACCTAAATGCCGCAACAAAACTGATGAGCCAATGGTATCTTGTAGAGCTGTACGGCTCCTGAATGAATTAATTCAATTGAATCATTCAGTCAATTGAGCGAGGTGAATCTTTCATTCAATTGAGCGTTTTTAGCTCAGTTGTTTCAGTTGATTCATTAGATCTGTCTCTTTCAGTAGCTCTTTTCAGAGATGTTTCAGTTTGTATGTCAAAATCCATACGAAAAAAATGAATTAATTCTCACACATGTGCTTATGCATACAGTGATGTAGTGCTCTTTATTTATAGAGTAGCCAGCAAAAAAAACAACTGAGCTATTGAATGAACTGAGCTAGTGAAACAACTGAGTTACTGAATAAACTGAAGTACTGAAACAACTGAGCTACTGAATGAACTGAAACAACTGAATGAACTGAATGAATTAATTCAGTAAAGTGAGCGGAGCTAAAAAGAGCGCTCACTCAAAAGAGCTGTTTTGTACAGCACTAGTATCTTGCTGGCTTTGTGATACTGTTTATCACGCTAAATGTGTTGATTTGGCTGCTCGAACTGCCGACAATCTGCGTGAAGATAAAGGCCTGCGCTGGTGCTGTAAGAAATGTATTGCGCTTGATATTGAATTCTATTCATTCTTCAAAAACACGCATATGAAGTTTAACGAAATTCAAAATGATCTTAACAACCTTTCTTTGAAATTTAATCAATACAAAAAATTACTTGAAAAAGGTCCGTGCTCTCCTAAAAGAAAGAAACCTACAACTGACATCAATACTATTATTGATGAAAAGGCTGAAAATGCATTATCATTGCAGCCATTAATAGCAGAACAAATCCCGTCACTACTTCTGAACACTCGCCAAATTTTCCTGATTTACCTAACAACACAGTATCTGTTTCTCCTTCCTGTATAAATACTAATTCAACTTCCTCATCTGTTCCGATTAATTTTAATCCGCCAGTTCCTGTTTTAAAACCATCAAGTACCCCAATTAATTCAAATCCATCCGTTCCTGTTTTTAATTCTTCTAACAATCCAACTCTTTTTAAAGTTATTTCACCAAAAAAAACTATATTTGCTGCTCGATTTGCATCAATGTTTTATATCATACTACTGATGATATTAAACATTATATAACAAATAAAATTGGCCTTAATATTGAAATGCCTGTCCTTAAATTTAATCATTCTGAGCCAAGAAACAAAGCATCTTTCAAAATAATCATACCTCAAAACTACTTTGATAGAATTGTGCATCTAGATTTTTGGCCGCCTAATGCTTTTATTCGTAAGTATGAATACAGAACTACACCAACGACTGATATTGTTCACTTACCGAAATCATCGTCATCAAAAACTAATTAAACTATCTATAAATAAGCCCATTAATATTATATACCAAAATGTAAGAGGTCTCAACACTAAATTAAACAATCTTTATAAATAGTTTTGAATTTTGATTTGATACGTATGTCTTACCGCGGTATCAAAGTAGACTTGCTCTAATAAAATTGCCTACACTAAAAAGTCGACGATCGACGTTGAGTGCTTTATTTGTTATGGGACTGGTTCGAGGCGATGTTGATTCGGAGTTCTTACTTAATCAACTATACTTCAACGTTCCTGTAAGACCTACTCGCAATTTTGAAATCTTGGCATTAAAATATTACCGCTCTGTTTATGCTAATAATGACTCTTTTCGTCGCGCATGTGTCAACTTTAACAAATGTTACCATATCATGAACTTATCTGAGAGTAATACCGTATTGAAAAGAAATCTTATTTTATATTTAAATTCTTGAACTAATTTGTTATCTAGTCAGTAAGGATGTAAAATCTATTGACTTATTAAATAAATAAATAAATAAATAAACATATATATATATATATATATATATATATATATATATATTTAATATATATATATATATATATATATATTGCAATGTATTATAAGATTTTGACTTATAAATACTTCATTTAAATAAGTTTTTACTGTAAGACTTTTTAAATGTTAGATAGGGCTTTTCGCGTTTTTCATTATACTGTTGAGAAGTTCCTTTTTTATTTTAGTTAATATAATTTGTAAGATAATATACAATAAGATTTTAGCGTTAAGGAATAACATATATTGAAAAAATAAAAAGACTGCTTAAAAATATTTGTGTATTTATTTGATATAAAAACATTTATAATATTATAAGTATATGCATACATTTAAGTATATATTATTTTAATCTATATAAAGAAACACTTTTCTTAAAACACTTTCAACAGCACCAAAAATCTTGTCGTTAATAAACCACAATTTATATCGATAAAAATAGCAACTGATTGAAACAGCTGACTTAAACAATGACAAGTGTTGTTAAAGCAGTGCAGAATTACAAAATCGTTAAATCACTTGTTTATTTTTTTAAAAATAACTTTTGTTATAAAATGATAGAGAGTCGCACTACTGGTTACAACATGCTTTATATCTGATCTGTATCTGGTCTGTATCTGATCTGTATCTGGTCTATGTCTGGTTTGTATCTGGTTTATATATGGTTATGACCTGGTTTGTATCTGTTTACGATCTGCTTTATATCGGATTACGGTCTGCTTTATATCTGCACTGCATCTGGTTACAGTCTGCTCTATATCTGTATAAATTCGTCAAAACCTTTTCTATATATTTCTTTAATTTTAGCATCATCCTTGCTTACAACTGCGAATCCATATTTATCCCTCCAACACTCCCAACAAATCTTTGTAAACTCCTTAAACGATATATCACCAATAACATGATAAATATATATATATATATATATTTGTATATGTTTGACATAGATAAAAACAATCAATATGCTTGTGTCTGCCCGTACAAAAGTAATCTCATAGTATTTTGTTTTTCACAAATGACATCATCGAATATAATTATAGAGTGTGGTTTTACTTCAGTCGGACTTACAACTTTTTCATTTTCCGAAAACGTGAACAGACTCTTGTATTGGATTAATTAATGTCTTTAGATAAATATACTTTGGTCGATATAATGATTTAGAATATATGTAAATATTTTTAAGGGCAGGACTATTAAGACTTTCTATTAAACTAATATTACATAAGTTTAATATAAGTGTATAATATTTTTTTTCATATTCTTGCGTTTCATCTGCGTTTCTTACAACAATTTGTTTTGTATGTTTAATTAATCACATAATGAAAGATTGATAACTAAAATGTTAATGATTTAAATTAACCCTTATATAAGAAAATTGCACAATTTTTAATTAATTGTTTAAACCAAACGCACTTGTAATAAAAATGGTTATAAATTATGGTAAAAGCTATAAACAAGATCAGTATAAGACTGGAAGAGGATTCGTTAACAACTTAACAAATAAATTACCAGTAGAACTACATTTACCTAGATATCAGTTTTGCGGTCCTAGTAAAAAGCTTGAGAAACGATTGCAAAGAGGAGATAGAGGGATACATTTATTGGATTCGGCTTGCAAAGAATATGATATTGCATACTCACAATCAAAAGATAGTAATAAAAGACATCTAGCTGATCAAATACTAGTTGAAAAGGCTTGGCAACGAGTAAAATCTAAAAATAGCGATTTAAAAGAACGAGCAAACGCTTGGTTTGTCACGAATGCAATGAAAGCTAAAGTAAAATTTAGACAAGGTATGACGAGAAATAAATCTCGCGGATTGAAAAAACAAAAGAAAAAAGAATGTGATGTGATGGAATGTGACTGTTTTCAGCTACTGTAAAAAATACATTGAAAGTTTTAGCAAATGAGAAACCTGTCAAAAATTGCAAAAAAAGCCGTTAATTTAAATTTCAAAAGGAAGAAGAGAGCTAATATTAGTATACTAAGAGTTATAACTGTACCTAAAATTGGTGGATTTCTTCCTTTGATTCAAATTTTAATAGCACTATCCGCACTTGGAGGTTTGGCTACTGGCGGAGCAGCTATTGCTAAAGCTGTTAATAGTATTAACAATTTAAAGAAGCAACTAGCTGAATCTACTCGTCACAATAGATATATGGAAACAATTGCCATGGGAAAAGGTTTATATCTTAAACCATACATATCTGGATACGGTTTTTATTACAACCCAGCTACAAAAAAACGTTTAAATAATCCGCCTAATCGACCACTGACGGACTTGGATTTATATAAATATTGCAGCCAACTCAAATATCTCAGAGGTGTTTTTATGCGGGATGGTTTACCTAAAAAGCCATTAGCAGAGGAATTTGGTATTGTAAATTTTGATAATTTAAATGATCCTGAACTTCTTGGGTAGCATATTTTAAAAAGCATAATGACAAGGAATAATTTGATAGTTTTGGAAACTTGCAGCCACCACTTGAAATTGTCAATTACTTAAAGCCACCCATTCAATACAATTATACACAAAAATAAAAATTGAATACAATTAATTGTGGTTATTTATGTTTGAAATTTTTATTTAATAAATATAATTTGAAATAAAAAAATAAACTCGTTTTCTTTTTTTCCAGAAATATGCTTATATTAATATCTCAAGAATGCCAAGAAATGTGATTTATATTGGGAATATTATTTTTAGATAATCACAGTAAAGGTTTTTAGGTTGAGTACGTAAACAGTTTTAAACTAAAAAAAATTAAAAAAGAACTGATTATATGAATTGTGCGTGCTTCTAGTTTGAACTCGTTTTTTACAACTAAAAAAATTAAAAACAACTGATTATATAAATTGTGTGTCTGAATTAGAAATTTAGGCTTATTTTTTTACCACAACTAAAAAAATTAAAAACAACTGATTATATAAATTGTGTGTGCAAATTAGAAATTTGAACTTTTCAAATTTGAAATTTTTTTTCATTAATACTTTCAAATTAAAGCAATTTCTATAATTTCTTATATCCGGTTCGTAAATATTGCGTCAGAATTAGTTTCGGAACCTGAATTGGTTTAATTTTAATTCACGTTCCCAAACATTGCAACTGCGCTGCCAGAAAGTTTAATTTCTTAGGTGAAGTAGATCTGAGATGCCACAGCATATTATATGTACATATGTATAGTAAAATGCAGAACTTGTTTTATACTTTTGTATGTATAACAACACACTTGTTTCGTATTGTTTGTGTATATAATAAAATACGGAGCATTTGTTTTGTATTAAAAAATATATAACTGGTGAATATTGTTATAAATAAAATTAAATAAATAGTGATATTGCCCAATTGTAAAACTCACACACATAGCTTACAAAACTATTTCATATGGTAGCCTTGATGTTGCAGAACAAATGCGCGAAGTGGGTGAATCGCTTCAGAGCATACTCTCAAAAAACTAGAAATGTTGTCGAACGTCAATATCGTTCTGAAACCATGGGTGAATCCAGCTTTACTCTCCTTCGCTCTCTCTCACTCTCTTAAACAGGAACGTCAAACTACATATAAAAAAATGTTTCAGAACGTGAAATTCGTTCTGAAACCATGGGTGAATCCAGCTTAAATATATAAAATCTAGTGTCGGGACATAATTTTATTGTTTTGCAAGTATTTTACTCACTGTTACGGCAATTTTATGTATATAGTGCTTAAAATTTAAATGGCAAAATTTTCAGTGTGACTTTATTTGACCAAGTAAATATGTGTGCTAAATTTTATTATTTGACGATAACTCCTATATTTAGCCGCTCATAATATGAACCTACAACACTGTGCGACGCAAATTTTTTTTACTATAACCAATTGCAAAATATAAAAGTTCATTCGAAAGTAGACAGTTGTATACCTTGCGTACCAAAAAACTTAAGCTTTATTTTAACTATATCACAGTGAACAGGGTGATTCAAAATGGACATTTTCATTATTTTGCTAAAAATTTTTTAAATAGTTTTTAATTTTTAAACATCTATAACTTTTTTGTTTTAAGAGATTTCTAAACAATATAAATATTGTATAATTGGACAATTTAATATAAACATATATATATATATATATATATATATATATATAATATATATATATATATATATATATATATATATATAATATATATATATATATATATATATATATAAGATTCACCTTAAAAAGATAGCGACCATTCTTTTCGCCCGAATTTCATCTGATCTAACTTCCCGTCCACTATCACCCATGTTAGACGATACTGATGAATTGCTCGCAGTGAGGCCACTTCCTCCGCGGAGCGCCGTTGCTAGCTATCCCCGGGTTCAAAAACCCAAACTGGGGTGGTTTCAAGGCCAATCGCAAAATCGTGTGTTCTGCCTCTGAAAAGTTATATATATATATATATATATATATATATATTATATATATATATATATATATATATATATTATATATATATATATATATATATATATATATATAAATATATATATATATATATATATATATATATATATATATATTATGTATATATATATATATATATATATATATATATATATATATAGATATATATATATCTATATATATATATATATATATATATATATATATATATTATGTATATATATATATATATATATATATATATATATATACATACATATATATACACATATATATATATATATATATATATATATATATATATTATGTATATATATGTAGATGTGTATGTGTGGGATTGAAAAGTTCTATATATATATATATATATATATATATATATATATTTATATATATTTATATACAATATGTAGATGTGAATGTGTGCGATATATATACACATATATACATTAGTATATATACATATATATAGATATATATATATATATATATATATATATATATATGTATATATATGTATATATATATATATATATATATATATATACATAATATATATATATATATTTATATATATATATATATATATATATATATCTATATATATGTATATATATATGCATATATATATATATATATATATATATATATATATACATATATATATATATATATATATATATATATATATATAAATATATATATATATATATATATATATATATATATATATATATATATATATATATATATATATATATATATATATCATATATATATATATATATATATATATATATATATATTATATATATATATATATATATATATATATATATATATTATATATATATATATATATATATATATATATATAAGTAGTAGGGAACTGTATGTGCTGTGACCATTAAAAATATTAAATTTCAGCAATTAAATTTGAAATTTTTCAATTTTAATTGCCAAAATTCTCAAATTTCACAAAATTCTCAAATTTCATTTTGTGTGATCGTGTGTGTATTTTTTCCCACGGTTTAATAGGGTCGTTCACATGGTTTTTTTTTTTAAATAAAATGTTGGGGTAGGCGTGGGAATTTGTGTCTGTCCATATGTGACGTTGAGAATACATGTCCGTCGGTATGTGAGCGTGGGAATTTGTGTCTGTCCATATGTGACCTTGAGAATACATGTCCGTCGGTATGTGAGCGTGGGGATTTGTGTCTGTCCATATGTGACCTTGAGAATACATGTCTGTCGGTATGTGAGCGTGGGAATTTGTGTCTGTCCATATGTGACCTTGAGAATACATGTCCGTCGGTATGTGAGCGTGGGAATTTGTGTCGGTCCATATGTGACCTTGAGAATGCATGTCCGTCGGTATGTGAGCGTGGGAATTTCTGTCTGTCCATATGTGACCTTGAGAATACATGTCCGTCGGTATGTGAGCGTGGGAATTTGTGTCTGTCCATATGTGACCTTGAGAATACATGTCCGTCGGTATGTGAGCGTGGGAATTTCTGTCTGTCCATTTACACTGTGTACGCCTGGTGAATAAAAAAATTTAGAAGCATTTTTAGGAATTACACTATTTAAAAAGTGTAGTAGTTATATGTGGATGGTCTTAATGTTTGTGGTTCGTTCCTTCTTGCTGGAGTGAGATTTTTTCTTTTATTTTTTTGCTTATTAAAATTTGGTGTGTTTACTTAAGATTTGTCGTCCAGCAATTCAGTGTTTTTTTTTTTACTTTTTTGCTTGCAATGCTTGAGTCTGGAGGAATAATTTGATTATTCTGATCTTGAAGACGTTGTGAAAAAAAATTACTATTGCATAAATATTGAAACTGATGTTTTGTTTATTTTATACATGACGATCATCGATCGATTTTATTTGGGGATCTGGATGGTGGTGCGATTTCTGTATTTTGTAGAATATGAATATTTATGCTATGTTTAAGTGTGTGTGTTTTTTGTGTTCTGAGTGGCGGTTGGAATGTCTGGCTGTCAGACAGTCTGTGTGTGTGACGATTGGTGAGTCTGTATGACAGTCCGCTTTCTTGCTTTCCTGGTCAGTATAAAATGTGATAAGGTGTACATATTCATGCGTACATAAATATCTGCAAATTTATTTCATTTACGTATATACATACAAACAAATAATAAGCGTTTATTCTTTGTGCCCAAATATTCCATTGACCATTTGAATGAATGAATGAACCATTGTGTATGTTTGTTTGTGTGTTCTCTGAAAAAAATAAATATGTATGTAGGTTTTTTGTTTGAAATAAAAAGACATTTATTTTAATTTTTATAAGCATTTATTTAAAAGTTTGGTAACACTTTCATTTTTAAGTAAAATTGCATTCCTTAAGGCACAAACACCATAGTCGTGATAGCTACAATAGAGATATATGGAATGCTTAGTTTCCATTTGTTTGAAATTAATGCAGCCAATGTCTTCAATGTTATAAACTGTTTGATGAATAATTTTTTCCAACCAATTTTTCTTCTCTCCCCCCTTAACATATATTTGTGAATTTCTTATATTCGATTTTAAAAACTTGCAAACGCTTTGAAATGAGACTGATCTATCATTCCAGTTAATATGATGATAGTTTTTTGTTAACCAAACTGCTTCTCTCTGTTTTTTGGCTGATAAACATGCGAAATCAAAAGGAGGTTTTATGATGAAATTGAACCATTCCTTGTTGCTGAAAACTACAGCTAGTTCTTTTGCGATGAAGTCATTTGAATTAGCTTTGAAACCTTGCAAGTCTACAAAAACAATATCACCATCCATGTTATTTAATTTATAAGAGCTTCCGGACTTGACCTTTTATTGGTATGTATTCTATTACGCGGTCATGAATAAGAACGCAGTAAGCTGATGTTTTTGCTGGAATATTTGTTGCTGTTTCAAATTCAATTTTTATGTCGATTGGTCCGGTATTGAGCGTTTCGTTTTGGTGACTGACATCAACTACAATAATTGGAGCGTTATTTTTAAACTCTTGACCTGTTAGAAGAGGTTGGGGTTGTTTCATGTAGTAGCTTTGTTGGAATCTTAGATACATATCATATAGAATCGCATAGCGCTCATTTTTGAATTTTATATTAAGATCGTCATATGGGTAAGAGGTTGAGTTTAAATGTACTTTTAAGTTAGTAAGATCACAATGAACAAACTTGTTTTCTTGTTGAAAGGCAATCAAGACAAAACGAGGGCGTTCTTTATTAGCGGCCAGTTTAACATTCCATATGTGATTGGTTCCCGTATTAAGGTGTGGATTCATATGACAATCCCAACTACGGAATGCCATTGGTATAGCAGCACCATTATTAAGTATTTTGATCATATTCAATTTACTATGATCAGATAATTGAACATGTGGAATTCTCCATGATATTAGTGAAATTGTAAGTTTTGCTTAATCGGTGGAAACATTCGAGTGTACAAGATCTTCATCGTTCTTATTACGCAAGAGTATCAATTCATGTTTACCATTTAATAAAACTTTATTGTAGTCTTCAGCGAATCCTAAAAGAAGTTTGCGTGGTACATAGAAATTAAAATTTCCATTTTGAAGATCTATTTTATCAAGTTTATTCCATCCAGCATTTTGCAACACAACGCTTTCCGTAGGTGATAAAGAAACCAAATTTTTTATGGTACTGGTGGCTCCCAAATATCTTGTATGATCAATTTCAATACCATTCAGTTCATAGCGGATTTCATCAAAGAGATATGCAACAAAATTATTTTTCAACTGAAAGTTGGGTGTAGATTTCGATGTTTTTTCGTCTACAACAAGTCCTTCCACATATATATAGCTTTCACTGGGTATCACATATAGATCTTGGTTTTGTATTGAAATTCTTATTTCATCGTTGTTGTTAAAAGACTGAAGGTATGGTATGTATGTGTGATAATTCTTTTTGATAATATTTTCGTCAGATATTGGTTTATCTAAAACGTCTATTATTGAACTCATTTTGTTTTCAATTTAAAGTTCAGTGACTTGAGAAAACTCTTGTTTGCTGCTGTAAGCGATTTTTGACGAACAGATCTTTTCAATTGTTGCTTAGATTGTAACGTTTGAGAATTAGATGTTGCTGTAGTATTCTTCGATATACTCGTGTTGTATATTATCATTATTTAGTTGTCCTTAAATGTATTCGTATTGTAATTTCCTCTCCTCTGAAATTAATTAAGTCGCCGTTTTGATCAACCACGCGAAGATCTAGTGAACTTATCTCTCTGAAGTTTACTGGCAAATAAATGAGATTTTTGGGAATCTCAACTATTTTATATCCAGCCGGTACATTAATCGGAAATTCATGTAGTGTATGAGCTTTGGAATTATTCATATAAGTATTAACCACAATACTGCTTTCAATCCTCAAGAGATTCACCTTAAAGATATTCACTGGAAACTCAGAGTAATGTTCTTTGTTTGGCGTTAATATTCTGCTATTGAATCCTAAAAGTCGACCTATTGTATTTTCTTTATTAAAATATATTGGTTCTTTAGAGCTGCTGACTTTAACTTGCATTGTATTGTTATTAGCTTCAATCAAAATTTTGTTTTCTGGTCTATATCGTTTGTATTGTTCTTCTATATAGTCAACTATATCATTTAATTCATAAGATCCGATCGGTATTTCAATTACAAGTTCACCGATATGAAATATATTGTTGTAGACTTCCACATTTGGGATACTGTTGTATGAATGAAAATCAGTTAGAGCACAATCATAGGTGCCGTTTAAATCAATAGGAGGAAAATAATTGGCAGATAGCTCTGATGAATTGGAGCTTAGAGTCAATGTTATTGACATTGTGACTGTTTGATTGTAAATAAATGAGGTTAAACACACAGTATGCTTTATAAGAATCACTTTCGTATTTATTGTTTATTGACTTATTTTAAACTAAATTAAATATTGATGCCATTGTTGTTGTTTTTGTTGTTGTTTATTTATTGTATTCTTCCATTTACAATATCTCATCTTTGCTTATCCAAGAATTGTGCTCATTACCAAAGCCCAGCCACTTGACAAACACCGTATGTCCTTTAGTTTTGAGAACCTTTTCAATTAAGTATGTATTAGGATATCTGGTTTTTGAAAGTTCTTCTTCATAGAATCCACCTTTAATAGGATTTCCGCGATAGTCTTCTAATGTATATGTTGTAGGATATGTGTTTTGTACTCTTTTAATTGTAAAGATTTCTGTTGTCCAATTCGGAGTATAACCTTTTTCAAAAATGTTTTTATATTTGCATATGCGTACATGATCTCCTGCATTAAATTTTGACATTTTATACATCTTTAAATTACTGTATACTGTGTTTAAAAGCTGTTTTTCATTTGTTGAATTTACTTTAATCGGTGACATTTTAATGGTGCGATGAATTTTTCTATTGTATGCATCAAGTAAATCTCTATACATATCAATCCAATTATATGAACCATTTAAGCTAAATTCCTTCCACATCATTCCTTTTAATGTTCTATTGAATCGTTCTACTATTGAGGCTTTCATAGTGCTAAATGTTGAGTAGTGATTAATATTGTATTTATTCATCAACTGACTGAAATGTTTATTGAAAAATTCTTTACCATCGTCTGTTTGCAAGTTTTTCGGTATTCGTCCCAATTTGAAAATATTCTCCATTGCCTGAGTTGTTTCGAACGCATTCTTTCTGCTCAAAGGTACTGCCCAAGCAAATTTTGAGAATGTATCAATTACAGTTAGCAAAAATCGATAATTTCTAATGTCTAAGGAATAATTTCCCATTTCAACTAAATCAGCTTGCCAAAGATCATCTATTCCTTTCATCACAACTCTACGACGTACAAAACGTTTTCGAGCCTGCTTATGCAATTCATTTACAACATTTCTCTTTGAAGACATCTTATTTTTCCAGTCGCTGTTTTAAGTGTGTTGTGATCTACTTGATGCACTTGCACCTATTGATACGAACATGTAATTTTCTATTCTATAAATTTTTTCTCGTAGGTCTTCAATTTCCATATCAAAAAGTGATTTATTACCATCCATTTTCTTATTGATATCCTGCAAATGAGCATTAAGATTTTCTAACTGGAAAGCTACTTCTTGTTGCTGTTTTTTGAGTTCAGTTTGCAGAAACAATTTACTGATAACATCGTTTTCCTCCACAGCATTTGCAACATTTTTGATTCTCTTGTATTGGACATCAATGTTTTTGTTCGTATCCATAAAGAAGCCCAACAACTTAGGCGCATTTTTTGTTGAAATTACTTCACTTCTATCGTTAATATAATGCCCAAATTTATCAACGGACATGTTTTATATAAAAACCTATGTATGTATATAGTTTATACAATTATATTAGCTTCACGTAGTTCTTCAATAATTGAGACAATTTCGTTGTTGTGATTAGTATGGCCTGCAGACTGTGATGCAAGCAGTAGTCTAAGTCGATCTACCAACTCGTTTGGATCATCCCAGTATATATAGTTTGGATTATGAGGGTTAAACTGCATCAAACCCCTTCCTAAATAATTACTTTTTGTTACATCTGATGAGCCTGTATGATTGTCTCCTTTGAAAAGTTTTCAAATAATATGTTTGTACTTATGGGCTATACTCCCTTTGATTTGACCATCAGACTTATAGCCTCTCCTGTGGGCATTGGTAGCAAGTAATATTTTTTTTATAGATTTCAAGTTCGAATTTATCATAGTTTTTTGGTGCTTTATGAAACATTAAAGAAAAAAGTCCTGGCGTGAGCGCCCATATTTGTCCCCCGACCTGTATCTTATCTTGATTTAACTCGATGGTGCTATTACCAAATCTCCATTCGTTATTATTATCTTTATGTGGACCATAATTAGTATCTAGTTCGTTTCTCGATTGCAATAGTGATAAGTCAGAATAACTTTCTTCATTATTCGAATTTTGTGAGTAAAAGTCATCTTCATCATAATTACTGCTACTTTTACTATTAGATTGCATAAAAATTTTTTCTTCACTTAGTTTCTTGGGCGTACTCGTTTCCAATTTTATTGTTGAGTTCTGAGGATGAAAACTTTCGTTGTCATCAATTCCAGTTTCCTTATCACTCGGTTCTTTTTTAACTGGTCTACCAATGTATTTAGAGCTATTGATAAATTCTTTTAAAGGTTCTGTGATAGGCTTGAATGTATCTGTTAATTGCTGATGTGTATCTATTTCACCAGTTTTTATACTACGAAGCTTTTTCTTCAAGATATTTCTTGTTGCCACCAAGTCTTTAAGAATTTGTTCATTCATTTTAGCTATCAGGTCAGTTCAATAGGAAGCAGATCAGGTTATCAGGTCAGTTTAACAGCTATCAGGTCAGTTTATCAGGTACCAGATCAGCTTATCAGGTCAGTTTATCAGGTATCAGACCAGCTTATCAGGTCAGTTTAACAGGTATCAGATCAGCTTATCAGGTCAGTTTAACAGGTATCAGGTCAGTTTATCAGGTATCAGATCTGCTTATCTGATCAGTTACAATAATCACATGTATAAAGTTTGAACTCAGATTAAATACTGCAGGGTGCATTTGATGAACAGTAAATTATATTATGATGAAGTAATCAAATGACTTTCTATAACGACCATTATTTAGTTCATTATCTTTACTTATCACCAAAAATCCGTATTTTTCCTTCCAACATTCTCTACAAATTCGTTGAAACATTTCAAAGTTCATGTCGCTGGCAACGTGATCATCATATACATGTTTCATATTTGTCGCATCTTTTTTAATCATAATAATTACATTGGCATTATCTCTTATCAAATGTTTTGGAATCCGCGTGTAATTCTGACACAAGTAAAATGAGTCTACTTTCTTATGACGACCCATACAAAAATATGCACGTATATTGTTTTGCTTTTCACATGCAACATCATCAAAAATCATAATTGAATTGCTTTTAGCTTCACTAGGAGGAACAACGTCCTTGTTTTCTGCAAATGTGTAGTATCCGATCCCTTTAATTGGTGAAATTAATTTCTTTAGGTATTCATATTTAGGTTGATATAAAGATTTTGAGTACAAGTAAATATTTTCAAACTTGAGACCATTAGGACTTTCCAGCAAACTAATCATTATGTTAGTTTTTCCACAATTTGAAGGACCAACTATTAATGCTCGAATAGAATTTGGTAACAAGGAACTATGTCTTATTTTTTTACTGTCATTTGAACAAATATCAGCATTACGAACTAAAATATTTTTATGTTGTTTTATGAAGCGCATTTTAATAACTACTTGCTGAACTTGCAAACCATATCTTTTATTGTAGATTAAATTAATATGGTTGTACTTTATAACAAAAGTTTTAGTCACAAACAAACTATCGTTGGAGAAGGTTTACTAAATAAAGCAATAAATTCTCTACCTTTTGAATTACATCTTCCTGGATACCAGTATTGTGGACCTGGCACAAGATTACAAAAGCGTTTAGATAGAGGAGATAAAGGAATTAACTTATTGGATGCTGCTTGCAAAAATCACGATATTGCTTACTCAAAAAATAAAGACTTAAACAGCAGACATCAAGCTGACAAAATTTTTGAAAATACGGCTTGGGAAAGAGTTCTTTCAAAAGATAGTGATCTTGCAGAAAAAACATTTTCATATATAGTCACCAACGCAATGAAAGCAAAAACTAAACTTGGTATGGGTGTTGAAGCAAAGAAAAGGAATACAGTGAAAAGACCATCACCACGAATTCGTATAAATGACAAAAATCTGTTTCATAAAACAATTAAATCAGCAACAAAGATATTGAAGAAGAAAAAACCACAAGATATTAATTCAGCCATTAAGATTGCTCGTAAAGCTATCAGTAAATCTCTTAAGGGGAAAAAAGCTCGTGTTATAATACCGCGTATTATAAATGTTCCAAAAATTGGTGGTTTTTTGCCCATAATACCGATTCTAACAGACCATTATCAGAATTTGATCTAAGAAAATTTTCAAAATATATTCCACACTTTACAGGAGTTTATATGTTGGATTCACTACCAAAACGACCAAAGACTGTAGAGTGTGGAATAATCAATTTGGATTTATCAACAGGCCCAGGTACTCATTGGGTAGCATACTATAGGAACAAGAATGAAAAACAATATTTCGACAGCTTTGGAAATTTACAACCTCCTCTAGAATTAATCAAATATTTAGGTAGAAATATTCCATACAACTACAATCAATATCAAAACTTGAATACATATAATTGCGGTCACTTATGTTTGAAATTTCTTTATGATATAACCAAAGATATTAAATAAAACACAATCATATATATTTATATACATACATATTTAAAAACATTTTCTTTTTTATTATTATTTTTTTTTATTATTATTTTCTTTTTTTTTACTGCCAAACGGGGTACTGGGAGTTTGGTATTAAAAACTCGTTCATCTCGCTTTCTAAGATCAGGTTTCGCTCTCCTTTTCTTTGTAGTCGATATTTATTATTCGAAAGATCTTCTAATTCTGCATTGGTCAATGCATTGTATCGGTTGGGGAGAAACATTATGTGGTTTTCCAGCTCAAGTTGAACTGTTTCCCCATACTTTGTTGTTACTCGCTTTGCACGTACGATAGTGTGTTTGGATAATTCATCTAGATCCTTTATATGGATTAAGGATTTTGTATTGTACGAATTAAATTTTTTCACTAGATCCATTGCGGTAGAAATTTTTCACAACTTATAGCTTTGAACTTTTATTGCAAACTAATCTCGGTTTTAGCTTTCTAGACTGTAAGAAGCTTAACAGAAAATCATTATACAATGATTTTTTTGTTTTATTTTTGACAAAAGACGAAGTGAGGAAAAATTAAATATATATATAAGTATTTAAAACTAAGTAGTTGAAAAAGGATAGAGAGATGTCATATATACGTATTCATTTTTTTGAGTCGAATTTTAAATTATTTTCTGGACTAAAAACGCTGACATCGTTTTTTTTTTTTTTTTAAATTTCATAACATACACCTTAGTACTGGTTCGTTGAAAACAATTATTAGTAGAGAACTAACAGTCAAAAAGATCGAAAGTAAATTTTAGTAATAGTATAAAATATTTCATAAAATCATGAGTGACATTAGAAACAAGCTCGCACAATTCTTAGTTGATTTTGAGAGATGTGTAATATACGAACACATGGAAATGGTGAAAATGTTGCTCGATATGTTGAATGAAAATGATGATTTTGGTATAATGGAAGATGAGGACAAGGACGATGGTCACTTTAAGTCTTGTCCATGGAGTCATCCAGATTGTGAGGAGGGGCCAGATACCTGTCGGTGCTCCGTATTTTACTTAAGAAAAATGATGATAAATCATTTAATTAATTCATATTATGCAATATTTCGATGAAACTAAATAATAAATCACCAAACAAAATAAAAAAAATTCTGAATGTTTTTTCATTTTAAATATATTTGTACAATTTTTTTGTTTATTTCTCTTAACAATACAAAAATTTTTTTACTTATTAATAAATTTAACTACTTAAATAAACATAAAAATTATTACTTAAAAATAGGGATACAGTTATAGCACTGCTTCTTCCTCTTCTAGTCTTGAAATTTCCCACAGTAGCATGTCAAGTTCATAATCAGGATTAGTTTCCTCGATTCGAAAATGATACCATGCATATGTACTCATCTTATCACTTCATATTTTTCTTTTATCGTCTGCATAATTTAATACTACTTTATTTATTTCATTTGTATAAATTTGATGAATTTTTGATTTAAATCTTAGCATATCATCATACACAGTCGACTTATTGAATAAGCAATTTCTATATGAAGCTATACTATAATTATTAAGAATGCACTTCTTTACTCCTTTCGATTTTTTAATATCACTTTGATGTTGCACACTAAAAGAGTACATTTTTGACCGCAATCCTACAAATTCCTTCATTACCTTTCCACAATTCTCATCCTTCATTATACCCAATACCTTTTTGTTTACCAGAGGAAATCCATATACATTGTCTTTTGGGTAATCTGATGTATCAACCTTATGGTCGAGGTCAGTTTTTATGTCAGCGTAAAAGTCTTCTGTTTTTACTGTGTAAATTAAAGAGTCAGTATCCATATAAATCAGTGATAAGTTTGACTTGAATTTGGGTTGCATATACCCATAATGGAAATCATACATTTTCCATTTGGAAAGCTCTAATACACAAAACCCTAAATATATAGGCTTATTGTAATAGGTTTTCACTCTATTCATTTCAATCACTACCATATTCTCAGAAAATATTGACAAACTATGTACATCTTTTCTCTTTTCCACATTCTCCATAGTTTTACCGTATACTGCATTATTTAACAATTTTAAAAAAATTTTTTCAAAAGTATTTTTTGCTGTAGCCCTATGTTTGGTATTCAAGTCTATATAACTTTTCAACCAGGTTGATTGCTTATAGGTGAGAATTCGATGCACTTTCTTCAGAACTAGACCATACTGTAAACATTGTTTAAGAACTCTATAATGTATGACATATGTTTGTTTTGTTGAAAAATCTGCAACTAATTTAATGTGCTTTGTTTGCAAAATTTTCTTATTTTCTGGACAGAAAGGTAGGTCATTGTGAGAGTCATGCAAATGAGAAGGATAGTCTAAAGTAACTTCATAGACATATCCATCACTTGAATTATTACCTATGGTTTTAGGATCCAGATTTAGCTCTTCACCTGACAGCCATCTGAATCCACCATAAGGTAAATACTCAGACATAGCCCAACCGTAGAGGTTATTTGCGTCTAAATACACAATAAATTCTGAGGGCTTTTCCCTATCGAAATCAGGTAGATATTTGTTGTTAGCCTTTGAATATCGGTTACTGCATTGTACAAGTCCACCACGTATTCCTTTCTTGAAGAAATTGTACATATCTATGTCCGTCAAAAGCTCTAGTTCTATATTTGTGTACTTTAGCATAGCATCCCACGATAGTCCTGGTGCAGTGTAATATTGACATGGATCTAAGTGGTAGATGTTCTTGCAAACCTTTCTAAAACTTTCAAATATATCTGCAAGAAAGAGCACATCCGTTTTTAAATATACTTCCATGTAATCTTGCAAGGTTTTGCAGCCGAAAGTATTCCAAACTTCTTTTGCATACTCATAGTCTTCAATCGAGCACTCCTTAATATTGAGATGGTTGAAGAAATTTTCCCTTGCTGGAAGTTCACCAACATTCAATTTTTCAAAAGAATTAAGAAAATCATAGGGAAAGACACCTTTTCTTCTCACTAGATCAAACTCTTTTTTTGTTTTAAATTGTCTTTTAATGATGTGAAAGTCTTGTTCTGAAAAATTATTAGCTAAAGATTCTAAGCTTTCAGGCATAAAGCGAATTGTGTCTAAAAATCTAAGTTCAAGGTTGTAGTTGTCGGTCATTTTTGAAAATCTAGATAGTGATATGTATAATACTTTGTTGAGCGGAAGGACTTTTATATTGTCAGATTTTTTACCTAACTCTTTAACAAAAAGATGCGCGTCATAAGATGAATAATTGTGGAAATAGATTGGTATAAATTTTGGAATTTGAAATTTTAAATTGCATCTATTATGAGCTGCTCCTCTAAATTTACCACTTATGTGGCAGTAATCTCGCACTCTATCATTGCCTATACACCCAACTTTCAGTTGAAAAATAATTTTGTTGCATATCTCTTTAATGAAATCCGCTATGAACTGAATGGTATTGAAATTGATCATACAAGATATTTGGGAGCCACCAGTACCATAAACAATTTGGTTACTTTATCACCTACGGAAAGCGTTGTGTTGCAAAATGCTGGATGGAATAAACTTGATAAAATAGATCTTCAAAATGGAAATTTTAATTTCTATGTACCACGCAAACTTCTTTTAGGATTCGCTGAAGACTACAATAAAGTTTTATTAAATGGTAAACATGAATTGATACTCTTGCGTAATATGAACGATGAAGATCTTGTACACTCGAATGTTTCCACCGATTAAGCAAAACTTACAATTTCACTAATATCATGGAGAATTCCACATGTTCAATTATCTGATCATAGTAAATTGAATATGATCAAAATACTTAATAATGGTGCTGCTATACCAATGGCATTCCGTAGTTGGGATTGTCATATGAATCCACACCTTAATACGGGAACCAATCACATATGGAATGTTAAACTGGCCGCTAATAAAGAACGCCCTCGTTTTGTCTTGATTGCCTTTCAACAAGAAAACAAGTTTGTTCATTGTGATCTTACTAACTTAAAAGTACATTTAAACTCAACCTCTTACCCATATGACGATCTTAATATAAAATTCAAAAATGAGCGCTATGCGATTCTATGTGATATGTATCTAAGATTCCAACAAAGCTACTACATGAAACAACCCCAACCTCTTCTAACAGGTCAAGAGTTTAAAAATAACGCTCCAATTATTGTAGTTGATGTCAGTCACCAAAACGAAACGCTCAATACCGGACCAATCGACATAAAAATTGAATTTGAAACAGCAACAAATATTCCAGCAAAAACATCAGCTTACTGCGTTCTTATTCATGACCGCGTAATAGAATACATACCAATAAAAGGTCAAGTCCGGAAGCTCTTATAAATTAAATAACATGGATGGTGATATTGTTTTTGTAGACTTGCAAGGTTTCAAAGCTAATTCAAATGACTTCATCGCAAAAGAACTAGCTGTAGTTTTCAGCAACAAGGAATGGTTCAATTTCATCATAAAACCTCCTTTTGATTTCGCATGTTTATCAGCCAAAAAACAGAGAGAAGCAGTTTGGTTAACAAAAAACTATCATCATATTAACTGGAATGATGGATCAGTCTCATTTCAAAGCGTTTGCAAGTTTTTAAAATCGAATATAAGAAATTCACAAATATATGTTAAGGGGGGAGAGAAGAAAAATTGGCTGGAAAAAATTATTCATCAAACAGTTTATAACATTGAAGACATTGGGTGCATTAATTTCAAACAAATGGAAACTAAGCATTCCATATATCTCTATTGTAGCTATCACGACTATGGTGTTTGTGCCTTAACGAATACAATTTTACTTAAAAATGAAAGTGTTAACAAACTTTTAAATAAATGCTTATAAAAATTAAAATAAATGTCTTTTTATTTCAAACAAAAAACCTACATACATATTTATTTTTTTCAGAGAACACACAAACAAACATACACAATGGTTCATTCATTCATTCAAATGGTCAAGGGAATATTTGGGCACAAAGAATAAACGCTTATTATTTGTTTGTATGTATATGCGTAAATGAAATAAATTTGTAGATATTTATGTACGCATGAATATGTACACCTTATCACATTTTATACTGACCAGGAAAGCAAGAAAGCGGACTGTCATACAGACTCACCAATCGTCACACACACAGACTGTCTGACAGCCAGACATTCCAACCGCCACTCAGAACACAAAAAACACACACAATTAAACATAGCATAAATATTCATATTCTACAAAATACAGAAATCGCACCACCATCCAGATCCCCAAATAAAATCGATCGATGATCGTCATGTATAAAATAAACAAAACATCAGTTTCAATATTTATGCAATAGTAATTTTTTTTCACAACGTCTTCAAGATCAGAATAATCAAATTATTCCTCCAGACTCAAGCATTGCAAGCAAAAAAGTAAAAAAAAAAACACTGAATTGCTGGACGACAAATCTTAAGTAAACACACCAAATTTTAATAAGCAAAAAAATAAAAGAAAAAATCTCACTCCAGCAAGAAGGAACGAACCACAAACATTAAGACCATCCACATATAACTACTACACTTTTTAAATAGTGTAATTCCTAAAAATGCTTCTAAATTTTTTTATTCACCAGGCGTACACAGTGTAAATGGACAGACAGAAATTCCCACGCTCACATACCGACGGACATGTATTCTCAAGGTCACATATGGACAGACACAAATTCCCACGCTCACATACCGACGGACATGTATTCTCAAGGTCACATATGGACAGACAGAAATTCCCACGCTCACATACCGACGGACATGTATTCTCAAGGTCACATATGGACACACACAAATTCCCACGCCTACCCCAACATTTTATTTAAAAAAAAACAACAATGTGAACGCCCCTATTAAACCGTGGGAAAAAATACACACACGAACACACACAAAATGAAATTTGAGAATTTTGGCAATTAAAATTGAAAAATTTCAAATTTAATTGCTGAAATTTAATATTTTTAATGGTCGAAGCACATACAGTTCCCTACTACTTATATATGTATATATATATATATATATATATATATATATATGTATTACTACATTAAGCAGAATCAAGAATTAAGAAGGGAGGTAAATAGATTTAAATCAATAAGGGACAAAATAGTAAAGACGAAAGCATCTTAACGTTTTTAATTCGTTGCAGAATATGTATATTTCAAATATATTTGAGAAAAATGGAATTACACTCATTCAAAGGACAATATCAAGATATATTCAAGATTTACAAAACAAAGTTCTAAATTTGGTTATAAAACAGAGACATGAATTATTGAAGGAACTAATTAAAGAAATAGAATGGAGTAATAACAACTTAAAATATTATTTTTCAAGAGATAATTTCAAATCATTTATGGAACATCAAGATAGATTATCGCAAATATTGAATTTAAAGGTAAAAGAGATACATAAGAAAAAGTTTGATAGTCTTGTTAAATTGCAAAATAGAGATTTAGATATTAGACATAACAAAAAATGGTTTATAAATAAATCAGACATTAATATATCGACAGATGTACAGTGGGTTCTATCTCTAGGAAAAAAACATGCTTTACCAATAAAGAGGAATAATATTCCCTTATTGGAAGTTATAGCAGATGGTGAAGATTTAATTCGAACTTTGACAGAAGAAGAGGAACAAGAAATAGCAAGAAATAATTTCACAGAAATCATTAGCAGAAATTTAGATAGAGAAAGATTAACTAATAGAGACAAATTTATGTTAGATAAAGTAAATACTACTAAAAAAAATTTTAAGAAATAATAGAAATTTACTAATCTTGAATGCTGACAAGGGAAATACTACTGTAGCAATGAATAAGGCTGATTATGATTTAAAAATGAATAATATAGTGTATGATGTTACCACACATAAGTTATTAGATAGAGATCCAACAACAAAATTACAGATGACATTCGTGTGCTGTTATTGAAAGCATTCAGACGTGTTATTATATCAGCTGTTTATTTTTTTACAAAACAAAAACTTTAATTATAATTTCTTTTGAATTCATTAATAATGTCTTCAAAACGCAAGAAATATTGGGGTAATAATCGTAAATTTAAAGTGCCTAAATCTGGAAATAAGAATAGATTCCAGATACTATCCGACCTAGAAGACAACGATGACTCAAGCTTTGAAAATGAAGTCACCCACGAAGTTGTTAAAATTCCACCAATAATTGTGGACAATTGTCATAAATTTACTGAGGTTATTAAGTTGATTGGTAAAAGTTGTAAATATAAAAGAATTTCTATTGGAACTAAATTAATTCCAAACTCACAAAGGGAGTATGAGGAAACAATTAACAAACTCAAGATTACCAAGATTAAATTTTTCACTCATCCTATAAAGGATAACAAAACTTTTAAAATCTTGTTGTTTGGTTTACCACAAATCAGCTTGGATACTTTAAAAAATGAATTTAAAGAGGCATTCAATATGGAACTGGTCAACGTAAAAGAAATCATAACAACGCGCTCAAACTCAGATGATGCTTTATATATGATGGAGTTTAACCGAAGTCAGATTACAAAGCGGGAGGTAATAAGGATTAAGTATGTATACGGCATTGTTGTTCACTGGAGAAGTCCCCATCGTAAGTCAAGGGGCCCTACACAATGCTCTAAATGTGCAATGTACGGGCACGGGTCTGCAAACTGTTTTAGAACTGAAGCTTGTTTAGGATGCGGGGGAGCTCATGACCACTCCAGCTGCCAACTCAATAAAACACCAATGGATGGCCCTGTTATTTATAAATGCTACAATTGCATAAAAAAGAATTTAAAAAATGTTAATCATCGTGCCGACGATCTTCAATGTCCATCACGAAGAGAACATCTGCAAATTCGGCAAAGAGTAACTAGCAGCAGGCGTCCAGTGAGAAAAATACATAAAAACGACACTGTCTCTATTTCATCCGATGAGATTCACGATGAGGCAAGAGGTAACGATGTACCAACTTTATCTCAAAAATCATCAGGTAAACAACAAAATAACATTTCTTACGCTTCAGCTGTTGGCTCAAGACAAAGAACCCAACAAGATAATAATTTATCAAATGAGCAAATATTAGACATTTATTTTGAAGCCTTAGACGCATTAGAAAAATGCAAAACCAAGTACGACAAAATGAGAGTGCTTGGAAATATGCTTAGGTATGTTATATAAGAAAACAACATGGAGCTTAAATGTTATGCACTGGAATGCTCAAGGCATAACAACTCCAGCCTCGATAATAGAATTAGAACTGGTTTTACATCAAAAACAAATAGATATAATTTGCATATATGAAACTTTTCTAAAAGCCTATCATAAGTTTAAACTCAAAAGCTTTAAAGTTTATAGAGAAGACCGTACTACTCATGGTGGAGGGGTTTTAATAGCAATCAGAAACTCTATTCCCCATGAGCGTGTTTCTAAATTTCCAACAACTATAATTGAAAATGTATCGATTATGGTTTACATAAATGAAAGACCAATAAGATTCACTTCTGTTTATTGCCCAAACTACACAAATGATTTTACACAAGATATTAACATTATAACATCAGCCTCAAGCGACTATTTCATATTTGGAGATTTGAATGCTCGCCACACAAACTGGAATTGTTTCCAATATAACACTGCGGGTAACAAACTTTTTAATCACCAAATGATTTCAAACTACTACATATATTTTCCAAATTCTTTCACTCGCTTTGGTCAGTCGTCTACCCCAACACGACCATCAGTTGTAGATCTTCTTCTCACAAACTCTAGCGTAAACTTTTCGCAATTAGAAACACATCCAGAAATTTTAAATTCAGACCATACACCAGTGACCTGTTCCATATTTGGCACTTTAACGGAAAACGTCACCAAAATCCCACTTTATGGAAGAGCAAACTGGAAAGAAATAGGAAAATGGTTAGACAATGAGTTCAGGAAAAATAGTTTACAAACTATAGAATTATCGAACTCAAATGTTGAGCAAACACTTTCAAAAATTACTCACCTAGTTCAAGAAGCATCCAAACAAATACCAGTCCGTAACACTCAAGTGTGGCAAAGAAAACTGTCCAAACTTACTTTAATTTTGATTGCACAAAGAAATAAATATAGACGAAAACTTCAGCGGTCAAATAATTACTCAGAGAGGAATACAATAATTTGTTTAATCAAACAGCTGACTACACTAATAAATAAAAACATATGTAATGACAGAAATAACAGCTGGTCTCAGTTCATAAGGAAGTTGCCAACAGGCAGTAAAAAGTTTTGGTTATTGACGAAAGCTATTAAAAGCAACAAAAATAGTGTATGCAGTTTGTCAATAGATGGCGTTGATAAGCACAATAATAAAGAAAAAGCGGAAATAATTTCAGAAGTTTTTGAAAACTGCCACAAAACAACATGTAATATGTCCTCACCAGTTGATCAAATTGTTGAACAGCACATTGATTGGTTGAGTTCACAGACTATATCAGATAATATGCGACAAAATTTGACATCAGTGGAAGAAGTAAAATACTTCATATCTACGTTAAAAAACTCAAAAGCGCCTGGACCAGATGAAATAAACCCAATTATATTGAAAAACATGACAAATACTTTTTACGATTTAATCACGCAAATTTTTAATTGGTGCTTCTCCAATGGATATTTTCCGAAATGTTTTAAAACTGCAAAAGTAGTTCCGATATTAAAAAAGGGAAAGGATGCAAAATCGCCTATGAGTTATCGTCCAATAAGCATGTTAAACTGTCTAGACAAAGTGTTCGAAAAAATTGTACTAGAAAGAATTAACGAATACACCGAAAATAATAATATTATACAAAAAGAGCAATTTGGTTTTCGAAAACAACATTCAACAGTTCATCAGGTAAAAAGAATAGTAAATTTTATTTTAAATAACAAAAGCGAACGGAAAAGTACTGGATTAGTGCTATTAGACGTCGAAAAAGCCTTCGACTCTATATGGCATAACGGCTTAATATTTAAGCTCCATAAATTTGGGTTTCCAATTTATTTGCAAAAAATTGTGCAAAGTTTTTTGAGTGAAAGATCTTTTTTTGTAAATATTGGTACAGAATTCTCTTCGCAGCGTAATATTCCAGCAGGAGTACCTCAAGGTTCGGTGTTATCGCCTATACTCTACTCAATTTATACATCAGATTTTAAAGTACTAAAAGAGCACTCAGTAGCATTATACGCAGACGACACTGCCATTATAACAAAAGGCAAAGTTTCAAACGCAGTTGTCAAAAGAATGAAAAACGCGCTTTCACATTCTCAAAAATTTTATAAAAAATGGAAAATAAAAATAAATCAAAATAAAACCCAAGCAATAATATTTCCATTTAACAAATCGCCAAAAAGAATACCTTCGATACCATTATCAGTAGAAGGAGTTGGAATTCCCCTACTTGATTCAATTAAATATCTTGGAATTGAGCTAGATAAAAAACTGACCTTCAGACATCATGTTTTAAAAGCATCTGAAAAAGCAATTAAATGTGGAAGAGCTTTATTCTCATTACTAAATCGGAAGTCTACCCTGAATCACAAAAACAAAATTCTTTTATACAAAATGTGCATACGTCCCATCATGACTTATGGTTGTCAAATTTGGTCAAATAGATGTGCCAAAACTTATTTAAAAAAGCTTCAGATAATTCAAAATAAAAATTTAAAAATTATATTCAATTTAAATAGAAGATATTCTACAAATAGATTGCATCAAAAGTATAAGCAACATCTGTTAAATTCAGTATTTAGTAGTTTAACACAAAGATTTGAAGATCGAAATAGAACTTCAAATTATGATTTAATAAGAAATTGAAGTGTTATTATATCAGCTGTTTATTTTTTTACAAAACAAAAACTTTAATTATAATTTCTTTTGAATTCATTAATAATGTCTTCAAAACGCAAGAAATATTGGGGTAATAATCGTAAATTTAAAGTGCCTAAATCTGGAAATAAGAATAGATTCCAGATACTATCCGACCTAGAAGACAACGATGACTCAAGCTTTGAAAATGAAGTCACCCACGAAGTTGTTAAAATTCCACCAATAATTGTGGACAATTGTCATAAATTTACTGAGGTTATTAAGTTGATTGGTAAAAGTTGTAAATATAAAAGAATTTCTATTGGAACTAAATTAATTCCAAACTCACAAAGGGAGTATGAGGAAACAATTAACAAACTCAAGATTACCAAGATTAAATTTTTCACTCATCCTATAAAGGATAACAAAACTTTTAAAATCTTGTTGTTTGGTTTACCACAAATCAGCTTGGATACTTTAAAAAATGAATTTAAAGAGGCATTCAATATGGAACTGGTCAACGTAAAAGAAATCATAACAACGCGCTCAAACTCAGATGATGCTTTATATATGATGGAGTTTAACCGAAGTCAGATTACAAAGCGGGAGGTAATAAGGATTAAGTATGTATACGGCATTGTTGTTCACTGGAGAAGTCCCCATCGTAAGTCAAGGGGCCCTACACAATGCTCTAAATGTGCAATGTACGGGCACGGGTCTGCAAACTGTTTTAGAACTGAAGCTTGTTTAGGATGCGGGGGAGCTCATGACCACTCCAGCTGCCAACTCAATAAAACACCAATGGATGGCCCTGTTATTTATAAATGCTACAATTGCATAAAAAAGAATTTAAAAAATGTTAATCATCGTGCCGACGATCTTCAATGTCCATCACGAAGAGAACATCTGCAAATTCGGCAAAGAGTAACTAGCAGCAGGCGTCCAGTGAGAAAAATACATAAAAACGACACTGTCTCTATTTCATCCGATGAGATTCACGATGAGGCAAGAGGTAACGATGTACCAACTTTATCTCAAAAATCATCAGGTAAACAACAAAATAACATTTCTTACGCTTCAGCTGTTGGCTCAAGACAAAGAACCCAACAAGATAATAATTTATCAAATGAGCAAATATTAGACATTTATTTTGAAGCCTTAGACGCATTAGAAAAATGCAAAACCAAGTACGACAAAATGAGAGTGCTTGGAAATATGCTTAGGTATGTTATATAAGAAAACAACATGGAGCTTAAATGTTATGCACTGGAATGCTCAAGGCATAACAACTCCAGCCTCGATAATAGAATTAGAACTGGTTTTACATCAAAAACAAATAGATATAATTTGCATAAATGAAACTTTTCTAAAAGCCTATCATAAGTTTAAACTCAAAAGCTTTAAAGTTTATAGAGAAGACCGTACTACTCATGGTGGAGGGGTTTTAATAGCAATCAGAAACTCTATTCCCCATGAGCGTGTTTCTAAATTTCCAACAACTATAATTGAAAATGTATCGATTATGGTTTACATAAATGAAAGACCAATAAGATTCACTTCTGTTTATTGCCCAAACTACACAAATGATTTTACACAAGATATTAACATTATAACATCAGCCTCAAGCGACTATTTCATATTTGGAGATTTGAATGCTCACCACACAAACTGGAATTGTTTCCAATATAACACTGCGGGTAACAAACTTTTTAATCACCAAATGATTTCAAACTACTACATATATTTTCCAAATTCTTTCACTCGCTTTGGTCAGTCGTCTACCCCAACACGACCATCAGTTGTAGATCTTCTTCTCACAAACTCTAGCGTAAACTTTTCGCAATTAGAAACACATCCAGAAATTTTAAATTCAGACCATACACCAGTGACCTGTTCCATATTTGGCACTTTAACGGAAAACGTCACCAAAATCCCACTTTATGGAAGAGCAAACTGGAAAGAAATAGGAAAATGGTTAGACAATGAGTTCAGGAAAAATAGTTTACAAACTATAGAATTATCGAACTCAAATGTTGAGCAAACACTTTCAAAAATTACTCACCTAGTTCAAGAAGCATCCAAACAAATACCAGTCCGTAACACTCAAGTGTGGCAAAGAAAACTGTCCAAACTTACTTTAATTTTGATTGCACAAAGAAATAAATATAGACGAAAACTTCAGCGGTCAAATAATTACTCAGAGAGGAATACAATAATTTGTTTAATCAAACAGCTGACTACACTAATAAATAAAAACATATGTAATGACAGAAATAACAGCTGGTCTCAGTTCATAAGGAAGTTGCCAACAGGCAGTAAAAAGTTTTGGTTATTGACGAAAGCTATTAAAAGCAACAAAAATAGTGTATGCAGTTTGTCAATAGATGGCGTTGATAAGCACAATAATAAAGAAAAAGCGGAAATAATTTCAGAAGTTTTTGAAAACTGCCACAAAACAACATGTAATATGTCCTCACCAGTTGATCAAATTGTTGAACAGCACATTGATTGGTTGAGTTCACAGACTATATCAGATAATATGCGACAAAATTTGACATCAGTGGAAGAAGTAAAATACTTCATATCTACGTTAAAAAACTCAAAAGCGCCTGGACCAGATGAAATAAACCCAATTATATTGAAAAACATGACAAATACTTTTTACGATTTAATCACGCAAATTTTAATTGGTGCTTCTCCAATGGATATTTTCCGAAATGTTTTAAAACTGCAAAAGTAGTTCCGATATTAAAAAAGGGAAAGGATGCAAAATCGCCTATGAGTTATCGTCCAATAAGCATGTTAAACTGTCTAGACAAAGTGTTCGAAAAAATTGTACTAGAAAGAATTAACGAATACACCGAAAATAATAATATTATACAAAAAGAGCAATTTGGTTTTCGAAAACAACATTCAACAGTTCATCAGGTAAAAAGAATAGTAAATTTTATTTTAAATAACAAAAGCGAACGGAAAAGTACTGGATTAGTGCTATTAGACGTCGAAAAAGCCTTCGACTCTATATGGCATAACGGCTTAATATTTAAGCTCCATAAATTTGGGTTTCCAATTTATTTGCAAAAAATTGTGCAAAGTTTTTTGAGTGAAAGATCTTTTTTTGTAAATATTGGTACAGAATTCTCTTCGCAGCGTAATATTCCAGCAGGAGTACCTCAAGGTTCGGTGTTATCGCCTATACTCTACTCAATTTATACATCAGATTTTAAAGTACTAAAAGAGCACTCAGTAGCATTATACGCAGACGACACTGCCATTATAACAAAAGGCAAAGTTTCAAACGCAGTTGTCAAAAGAATGAAAAACGCGCTTTCACATTCTCAAAAATTTTATAAAAAATGGAAAATAAAAATAAATCAAAATAAAACCCAAGCAATAATATTTCCATTTAACAAATCGCCAAAAAGAATACCTTCGATACCATTATCAGTAGAAGGAGTTGGAATTCCCCTACTTGATTCAATTAAATATCTTGGAATTGAGCTAGATAAAAAACTGACCTTCAGACATCATGTTTTAAAAGCATCTGAAAAAGCAATTAAATGTGGAAGAGCTTTATTCTCATTACTAAATCGGAAGTCTACCCTGAATCACAAAAACAAAATTCTTTTATACAAAATGTGCATACGTCCCATCATGACTTATGGTTGTCAAATTTGGTCAAATAGATGTGCCAAAACTTATTTAAAAAAGCTTCAGATAATTCAAAATAAAAATTTAAAAATTATATTCAATTTAAATAGAAGATATTCTACAAATAGATTGCATCAAAAGTATAAGCAACATCTGTTAAATTCAGTATTTAGTAGTTTAACACAAAGATTTGAAGATCGAAATAGAACTTCAAATTATGATTTAATAAGAAATTGAAGTGTTATTATATCAGCTGTTTATTTTTTTACAAAACAAAAACTTTAATTATAATTTCTTTTGAATTCATTAATAATGTCTTCAAAACGCAAGAAATATTGGGGTAATAATCGTAAATTTAAAGTGCCTAAATCTGGAAATAAGAATAGATTCCAGATACTATCCGACCTAGAAGACAACGATGACTCAAGCTTTGAAAATGAAGTCACCCACGAAGTTGTTAAAATTCCACCAATAATTGTGGACAATTGTCATAAATTTACTGAGGTTATTAAGTTGATTGGTAAAAGTTGTAAATATAAAAGAATTTCTATTGGAACTAAATTAATTCCAAACTCACAAAGGGAGTATGAGGAAACAATTAACAAACTCAAGATTACCAAGATTAAATTTTTCACTCATCCTATAAAGGATAACAAAACTTTTAAAATCTTGTTGTTTGGTTTACCACAAATCAGCTTGGATACTTTAAAAAATGAATTTAAAGAGGCATTCAATATGGAACTGGTCAACGTAAAAGAAATCATAACAACGCGCTCAAACTCAGATGATGCTTTATATATGATGGAGTTTAACCGAAGTCAGATTACAAAGCGGGAGGTAATAAGGATTAAGTATGTATACGGCATTGTTGTTCACTGGAGAAGTCCCCATCGTAAGTCAAGGGGCCCTACACAATGCTCTAAATGTGCAATGTACGGGCACGGGTCTGCAAACTGTTTTAGAACTGAAGCTTGTTTAGGATGCGGGGGAGCTCATGACCACTCCAGCTGCCAACTCAATAAAACACCAATGGATGGCCCTGTTATTTATAAATGCTACAATTGCATAAAAAAGAATTTAAAAAATGTTAATCATCGTGCCGACGATCTTCAATGTCCATCACGAAGAGAACATCTGCAAATTCGGCAAAGAGTAACTAGCAGCAGGCGTCCAGTGAGAAAAATACATAAAAACGACACTGTCTCTATTTCATCCGATGAGATTCACGATGAGGCAAGAGGTAACGATGTACCAACTTTATCTCAAAAATCATCAGGTAAACAACAAAATAACATTTCTTACGCTTCAGCTGTTGGCTCAAGACAAAGAACCCAACAAGATAATAATTTATCAAATGAGCAAATATTAGACATTTATTTTGAAGCCTTAGACGCATTAGAAAAATGCAAAACCAAGTACGACAAAATGAGAGTGCTTGGAAATATGCTTAGGTATGTTATATAAGAAAACAACATGGAGCTTAAATGTTATGCACTGGAATGCTCAAGGCATAACAACTCCAGCCTCGATAATAGAATTAGAACTGGTTTTACATCAAAAACAAATAGATATAATTTGCATAAATGAAACTTTTCTAAAAGCCTATCATAAGTTTAAACTCAAAAGCTTTAAAGTTTATAGAGAAGACCGTACTACTCATGGTGGAGGGGTTTTAATAGCAATCAGAAACTCTATTCCCCATGAGCGTGTTTCTAAATTTCCAACAACTATAATTGAAAATGTATCGATTATGGTTTACATAAATGAAAGACCAATAAGATTCACTTCTGTTTATTGCCCAAACTACACAAATGATTTTACACAAGATATTAACATTATAACATCAGCCTCAAGCGACTATTTCATATTTGGAGATTTGAATGCTCACCACACAAACTGGAATTGTTTCCAATATAACACTGCGGGTAACAAACTTTTTAATCACCAAATGATTTCAAACTACTACATATATTTTCCAAATTCTTTCACTCGCTTTGGTCAGTCGTCTACCCCAACACGACCATCAGTTGTAGATCTTCTTCTCACAAACTCTAGCGTAAACTTTTCGCAATTAGAAACACATCCAGAAATTTTAAATTCAGACCATACACCAGTGACCTGTTCCATATTTGGCACTTTAACGGAAAACGTCACCAAAATCCCACTTTATGGAAGAGCAAACTGGAAAGAAATAGGAAAATGGTTAGACAATGAGTTCAGGAAAAATAGTTTACAAACTATAGAATTATCGAACTCAAATGTTGAGCAAACACTTTCAAAAATTACTCACCTAGTTCAAGAAGCATCCAAACAAATACCAGTCCGTAACACTCAAGTGTGGCAAAGAAAACTGTCCAAACTTACTTTAATTTTGATTGCACAAAGAAATAAATATAGACGAAAACTTCAGCGGTCAAATAATTACTCAGAGAGGAATACAATAATTTGTTTAATCAAACAGCTGACTACACTAATAAATAAAAACATATGTAATGACAGAAATAACAGCTGGTCTCAGTTCATAAGGAAGTTGCCAACAGGCAGTAAAAAGTTTTGGTTATTGACGAAAGCTATTAAAAGCAACAAAAATAGTGTATGCAGTTTGTCAATAGATGGCGTTGATAAGCACAATAATAAAGAAAAAGCGGAAATAATTTCAGAAGTTTTTGAAAACTGCCACAAAACAACATGTAATATGTCCTCACCAGTTGATCAAATTGTTGAACAGCACATTGATTGGTTGAGTTCACAGACTATATCAGATAATATGCGACAAAATTTGACATCAGTGGAAGAAGTAAAATACTTCATATCTACGTTAAAAAACTCAAAAGCGCCTGGACCAGATGAAATAAACCCAATTATATTGAAAAACATGACAAATACTTTTTACGATTTAATCACGCAAATTTTAATTGGTGCTTCTCCAATGGATATTTTCCGAAATGTTTTAAAACTGCAAAAGTAGTTCCGATATTAAAAAAGGGAAAGGATGCAAAATCGCCTATGAGTTATCGTCCAATAAGCATGTTAAACTGTCTAGACAAAGTGTTCGAAAAAATTGTACTAGAAAGAATTAACGAATACACCGAAAATAATAATATTATACAAAAAGAGCAATTTGGTTTTCGAAAACAACATTCAACAGTTCATCAGGTAAAAAGAATAGTAAATTTTATTTTAAATAACAAAAGCGAACGGAAAAGTACTGGATTAGTGCTATTAGACGTCGAAAAAGCCTTCGACTCTATATGGCATAACGGCTTAATATTTAAGCTCCATAAATTTGGGTTTCCAATTTATTTGCAAAAAATTGTGCAAAGTTTTTTGAGTGAAAGATCTTTTTTTGTAAATATTGGTACAGAATTCTCTTCGCAGCGTAATATTCCAGCAGGAGTACCTCAAGGTTCGGTGTTATCGCCTATACTCTACTCAATTTATACATCAGATTTTAAAGTACTAAAAGAGCACTCAGTAGCATTATACGCAGACGACACTGCCATTATAACAAAAGGCAAAGTTTCAAACGCAGTTGTCAAAAGAATGAAAAACGCGCTTTCACATTCTCAAAAATTTTATAAAAAATGGAAAATAAAAATAAATCAAAATAAAACCCAAGCAATAATATTTCCATTTAACAAATCGCCAAAAAGAATACCTTCGATACCATTATCAGTAGAAGGAGTTGGAATTCCCCTACTTGATTCAATTAAATATCTTGGAATTGAGCTAGATAAAAAACTGACCTTCAGACATCATGTTTTAAAAGCATCTGAAAAAGCAATTAAATGTGGAAGAGCTTTATTCTCATTACTAAATCGGAAGTCTACCCTGAATCACAAAAACAAAATTCTTTTATACAAAATGTGCATACGTCCCATCATGACTTATGGTTGTCAAATTTGGTCAAATAGATGTGCCAAAACTTATTTAAAAAAGCTTCAGATAATTCAAAATAAAAATTTAAAAATTATATTCAATTTAAATAGAAGATATTCTACAAATAGATTGCATCAAAAGTATAAGCAACATCTGTTAAATTCAGTATTTAGTAGTTTAACACAAAGATTTGCAGATCGAAATAGAACTTCAAATTATGATTTAATAAGAAATTTGTAATATTAATATCTTCTTCAACTTCAGTAATGAAGCTGAAAGAAGTATGTATAAAAAAATTTCTTAAAATTTTCACCAGGTTTTTCCTATCTTTTTTCCTGACACTGTATCAATGTAAATACTAATCTTAAGATATTTTTATTCAATAAATTAAGTTTATATTTGTTGCAATACTTTTTAAGTAAATTCTCAAAATATGTAAACCTAGAAAAAATTTTTAATATTTTAAAATTGTACCAAAGATAGTAAAATAAATAAATAAAAAAATAAAAAAAAATTACAGATGAGAAACAATAACTTGGTTGAAGAACTATTTAAATCATAAGCTATTACATTGTTAGATAAAAAAGACTAAAAATTAACATAGCTACCTCACCTAGATTATATGGAGTTCCAAAGATTCATAAACAACAATATCCCTTAAGACCAACATGTTCATTTGTAAATTCTCCTTCATATGAACTTTGTAAGTATATTACAAATATTCTAAAAAGAATAACCGAGAACTCTAAATATAATATAAAAGATTCTTTAGAATTTAGAGAAAAGATTAAAAAACTAAAAATTAAAAATTATGAAACATTAGTTTCTTTTGATGTTGTATCTTTATTTCCTAGTATACCAATAGATATAACATTAAGTATAATTGAAGAAAAATGGGGAATAATAAAAGAATATACAAAAATTGAGAAAAATCTTTTTATGCGTATTATAGATTTTTGCATAAGAGATAATAGATATTTCAAATATAACAATAATATATATATTCAACATAAAGGACTACCAATGGGATCTCCAATTTCTCCAATTATAGCAGATATTGTTATGGAAAAACTATTAGATAACTGTATTGCAAAATTAATTATTAAACAAAAATTATCACAAAATATGTTGGTGATCTTTTTTGTATTACTTCGGAAAATGCAATGAATAACATTTTATCAGTTCTTAATTCTTTTCATAATGATATACAATTTACAATAGAAAAAGAATGCAATTCAATGATTTCGTATTTAGATACATTAGTAATAAAAAGAGGTGATACCTTATTAATAGACTGGTACCAAAAACCAACATGTTCTGGTAGAATTATTAATTATTATTCAAAACATCCAAAAAGAAAAATTATTAATACAGCTAAGAATTTAATAGAAAAAGTACTAAAGATAAGTGATACACAATTCCACAAAACTAATATAGAAAGAATAAAAAAGATTTTGATAAATAATAATTACCCAATTCAACTTATTTGTAATTTGATAAGACAATTTAAAAACCAACATTTTAATATAAGAACAATTACTGAACCTAAGATTTATAAATCATTGACTTTTGTACCTCTTTTATCTGAAAGATTAGAAAACTCAAAAATCTATGATAATAAGAAATATGTAATTGCTCATAAGATGTTTTACACATTAAATACATTATTCAGTAAAACAAAAGACAAAGTGGATCAATTAGAAATGTCCAATTTAGTATACAAAATACCATGTGGTGGTAATGATAGTGAAAATTGTAACAAGATGTATGTTGGTACAACTAAAAATAAACTTAAAATTAGACTTGCAGGACATAGATCTGATTATAAATACAGAAATACAACATACGTAGATTAATGCTAGAAATGTTAAATATAATAAAAGTACCAACTATACCACGAATTAATTATAAAATTGATACAGCAAATGTAGCACAGAATTATAGATATTTAGTTAATAAAATTCAACACTTAACTTAGTTTATTATATATTACATAATAAGTATCTCTGTTTTGTTAATTTTGTATCTATGTTATGTTATTTTATTATATTAAGTAGAGACAAGGAAATAATTATAATAAAAAAAAAATTTTATTTGAGTCATTTAAAATATGTATGTATGTTTCAAAAAAATTTTCATTGTTTTTGACTTAACAATTTTCAAAACATAATTTTAGTAAACATTGTTGTTGAAAATATCCCTGAAGAAGCTGCACATTGTTGGTAGCGAAATATTGGATAAAAATAAAGAATTTATAAAATTTTTTTATAAAAAAACAATACAGTGGATCTTTTGCTCAAAAAGAATAAAAAAATAAAAATCAATAAGATCGAAGAAATTAGAAGAACATTATAGAGAATATATATATATATATATATATATATATATATATAATATATATATATATATATATATATATATATATATGTATATATATATATATATATATATATATATATATATATATAATATATATATATATATATATATATATATATATATTATAGATAATATATATATAATATATACACATATATATACATATATATATATATATATATATATATATATACATATATATATATATATATATATATATATATAAATATATATATAAATATATATATATATATATATATATATATATACATACATATATATAATATCCGGATATAGGAAGAATAGCAAGTTGGTATACTAAAACAATTATTAGTTGCTGTTCTTTACTTCTCTTACACCTACAATTTGAATCGGCAAAAACCAACCAGTTGGAGACTAAACATAAGAAAATAAAAAAGAAAAGGATATTTGATTTCAAAGCTTCTCACTTAGTGTAATAAAACGTAAGAAAATTAAAAAGGAAAACTGATCAGTGAGTTCTTGCTGTGACTTTGATATTTGGTTTCAAAGCTTCTCACTTAGTAAAGTGGAAGTATCAAATTAATTTTTTTAATTATTCTAAGAAACGTTGGGTAAAAGTTCCCTGATGATCTGCATTCGCCCCAGTGAAATGCGCATAGGAACTAGCTAAAACGCCTCAACTGATCAATTCGAATTTTTTAAATAAGATTTTGGGAAAAAAGAACTAGCACAAAATTAATATTAAAGAGTTTAAGAAACCCCAAAATTTAAACTAAATTAATTTTCCTTCGGAAATCCGTCTTTCTAATAAATCGTGTGTTTTGCCTCTGAAAAGCTGTGTGTGATACTCTGACAGTGGGTGACACAAAGGTAATCTAAGTATTATCATTGATGTTCGCACGTTTCCACACATGCATATATATATATATATATATATATATATACATATATACATATATATATATATATATATATATATATATATATACATACATATATATATATATATATATATATACATATATATATATACATATACACATACATACATATATATATATATATATATATATATATATATATATATGTAATATAGCTATTTATATATATATATATATTTATATATATATATACATATGTATGTATATATATATATATATATATATATATATATATATGTATATATATATATATATATATATATATATATGTATATATATATATATATATATATATATATATATGTATATATATATATATATATATATATATATATATGTATATATATATATATATATATATATATATATATACATATATATATATATATATATATATATATACATATATATATATATATATATATATATATATATACATATATATATATATATATATATATATATATGTATATATACATATATATATATATATATATATATATATATATAATACAAATATACATATATATATATATATATATATATATATAAATATATATATATATATATATATATATATATATATATATAAATTTATATAGATATATATATATATATATATATATATATATATATATACATATAATAGTTAATAAGTTAACTATTTGACATACTTTCATTGTACTATTATCATATGAAATTTATTTGTTGGGTGTTTAAGCAATGTCTATATGCATTTCATTGGCGCGTTTTACCAAATCGTCAGTGGACTTCTACCACAGTTTTGAAAAGTTTTAAGTTTCTCAACTTATTAAACGACTTTTATAAACCATCCGAGAATTATGTTAATAATTTAACTATAAAAATTCACAATATCAAAAAATCTCATTATAATAAGTGTATATATAACTATACATAAATATAAATAAATATATATATATATATATATATATATATATAAATAAAACAAAACTCTCAGCAGATGCAGGAGGCATCAAGGATCAGCAGTGACAAGCTTGTAGCCGAAATAAGTGGAATAAAACAGAACTCTCAGCAGATGCAGGAAAAGCTTGTAGCCGAAATATAGGAGTCAAATAAAGCCATGAACGAGACCCTGGTAGAGATTTCTGAAGTCATTAACAGGAGGGTGGATTCTATTGAGAATAAATTCTCAGAGCTGGCGGATAGAGTCCAACATCTAGAAAGCGGTGGCCTGGAACAGCATGCAAAGGAGTTCGAAGAGAAATTGCATGCTCTAGAGGACAAACTGCATAACCTGGAGTGTAGTGGCGGGCCAGTACGAGCAGTTGCGGAGGTTTCTGGGCGGATAAAAGTGCCATGCTTCGACGGCAGCGTACCATTAGGCATCTTCAAATTCTAGACGGTTGTTAGCAGAAATGGATGGGATGCTGAAGAAAAGGCCATATAGTTGATCTTGTTCTTAAAGGGTACAGCTGCAGAGGTACTTGAGACTGTGCCAGTAAGCAGCAGAAACAATTATAATGAAATAATGACCGCATTGCAGCGCAAGTATGGTGGTGAGCACAAGCGCGATTTATACAGAATGGAATTGCGATGTAGAGTTCAGAAGCCTAACGAATCTCTACAAGATTTCGCAATGGAAATCGAGCGTTTAGTGCAGCTCACATATCCAGGCGAGAGTCACCCGTTACTGGACCATTTTAAAACTGAGGCTATCGTTAACGGCATTCGCTATTCTGATGTTAAACTGGCGGTGTGCGCTACGCAGAAATCCACTTTCGCTGAAACTGTGTCATTTGCGCTGGCTCAAGAGACCGACAGAATGGTTTTCAAGCCACAGATATGTAAAGTGCGGAATGTGGATGTTTTGTCTGAGGAGGATAACAACCTAGTGGCTAGCGTTAAGGAGGCAATGCGGCAACTGCTGGCAGAGAAGGTTATCAAAGAAAAGCCTAAGTGCTTTAACTGCGGAAAGATCGGTCATTTTCAGCGCACCTGCAAAGCATCAAGGAAGACAGGTAGAGTGCGGAATGTGGAGGTTTTGTCTGAGGAGGATAACAACCTAGTGGCTAGCGTTAAGGAGGCAATGCGGCAACTGCTGGCAGAAAATGCTATCAAAGAAAAGCCTAAGTGCTTTAACTGCGGAAAGATCGGTCATTTTCAGCGCAGCTGCAAAGCATCAAGGAAGAGAGGTAGATCTGTTTCGCTACCAAGAAACAGTAAACGGGTAAACCAAACAACATCACAAGAGTCCCCGTTAAACTAAAACGAGCTACCTCTAAGGGGAGGGAGCTAGCTCTCACAAACGAGGGCCCCACAATCTCCATATCAGTGATGCAGCAGAAAAATAGCAACCTCACTGCGTCCGGACGCATTAACGGGGAAAAGCACGTACTTACCATAGACACAGGGGGATCGCAGTCAATAATAAGGCCCGATATAGTAAAGGGGAAATGCGAGCGGTTAAGCAATATACGGCTACGTATAGCTACTGGAGAGCCTGCCACTACCTATGGTAAGATTGAAGTGAAGGTGACTATAGGCAACATCAACGTGAAACATGTGTTTATTGTTGCCGATATTGTCGATGAGGTTATTATTGGAGCCGATTTTATGATTAACCATGGCATTAGTCTATATATGGGACAACAGCTGATGATTTGGCGTAATGTGGAAATACCCCTTGATGTTGGATATGACAGCAAACCGCAAGTAATAAAAGTATTTGTTATTGAGAGTCAGACGTTACCGCCGCAGTCTGAAACAGTCGTATGGGCGCGGATGAAGGGAGATTGTGAGGACAATCGGTTGTGGATTGTAGAACCAGCAGATCTAAAGAGAGAGCTTATAACAGCGAAAGCTCTAGTGAAAACTAGTAAAGGAGAAATAGAGTGCTTAACTTATCAGACGATGAAAAAGTCATCGAAGAAAATTCCGATGTTGGCCAGTGTACTCCAGCATCGGCAATAATAAACTTCGAGAAGAAGATAGAGCCTACTGATTTGTCCGCAAAAGAACGTGAACAATTCGAGGAATACGTAGGGAAATGGGTAGCAGGTCTATCAGCGACAGATAGAAATAAAGCCAAACAGTTACTAAAAAGGCATGCCCTGAAACGTACCCCAAGCAAAGCGAGATAAAGTAAAAGAGCTTGTAAGTGAAATGGAGCGTGATGGCGTAATTGAGCCATCTTCTGGTCCTTGGAGTTCGCTTGTAGTATTAGTTAAAAAGAAAGATGGCAGTACTAAATTCTGCGTAGACTACAGGAAGCTCAATGACATAACCAAGAAGGACAGTTATCCGCTCCCCAGAATAGATGACACTTTGGACACGCTAGCTGGTACCAAATGGTTCTCTACGCTGGACTTGCGAAGCGGATATTGGCAAGTGGAGATTGCAGAGAAAGACAAGGAGAAAACTGCCTAGTGTCGGTAACGGATTATGGCAGTTCAAAGTCATGCCATTTGGTCTCTGCAATGCTCCGGCCACATTTGAACGCCCAATGGAGAAGGTATCGATAGGAGTTCACTGGAAGACATGCTTGGTATATCTAGATGAGATAATTGTGATGGGGAAAACTTTTGATGAACACCTCAAAACATGGCAGAAGTTCTTCAACTATCAGCTGGATTGAAACTCAGCTTGAAGAATGTGCATTGTTTCAGAAAGAAGTAAAGTATTTGGGGCATCGTGTTACAGCAGATGGAATCTCAACAGATGAAGATAAAATAAAAGCAGTAAGGGTCTAGCATCAACCTAAAAATCTTCATGATTTTTGGTCCTTTGTACATACTACAGACGTTTTGTGCCGAATTTTGCCAGTGCAGCTGCAAGCCTGCATGAGCTGACAAAGAAGTCGAGACCATCCCATTGGGGCGAGCCACAGGAAAATTCATTCCAGAAACTCACAAAATTATTATGTACGTCACCAGTGCTAACTTATCCTATAGCTGGCGAAAAATTTGTGCTGGATACTAATGCGAGCGGTTATGGCATAGGGGGTGTGCTATCCCAAGTAGTTAATGGCACTGAGAAGGTCATAGGGCACTATAGCTGTGTTCTCTCAAAACCTGAGAGGAACTTCTCTGTGACACGACGTGAGCTTCTTTGGAATGCATTAAACATTACCATAAGTACTTGTATGGTCAACATTTTACATTAAGGACCGATCATTCTGCACTGAGATGGCTATTGCAGTTTAAAAATCCTGAAGGGCAACTGGCAAGGTGGATTGAGCGCCTGCAGAGCTACGACTTCAGCATTGAGCATAGAAGGGGCACAAAGCATAACAATGCGGATGCTCTTTTGAGAAGACCCTGCTGTTTAGAGTGTAAACATTGTGTTAGAACCGAGCAAAAGAAAGGCGTTGTGGATGTTCGGCTAATTCACATCGGCCCTGATGAAGACTGGTCAGCGGCACAGAGGCATACTAAGGAAAATTATAGCGGCCAAAGAAGAGGTCAGACGACCATCCCGGAGTGAAATTCCGGCTGAAAGCCCACTCGCCAAATCTTATTGGGCTCAGTGGAACAGCCTCAAGGTAATAAACGGGTGTTTATACCGCGTATGGGAAAGTGTAGATGGCAAAACAACTTCAAATTTAATAGTAGTGTCATACTGCAAGATAAGTAAAGTTTTACAGGAGTTTCATAATGGCCCTAGTGGCGGTCATCTTGGAGTAACAAAAACACTTGAGAAACTGAAGCAGCGCTTTTATTGGGTTGGATGTCAACAAGCCGTAGCCGACTGGATAGCAAACTGCCCAGAGTGCATAGCAGCCAAAGGCCCAGTAAGAAGAAGTCGGGGACAGCTGCAACAATACAACTCAGGAGCACCATTCGAGCGGATAGCAATGGATGTAGCAGGTCCCTTTCCCGTCACTGAAGCCGGAAATCGTTATGTACTTGTGGTAATGAACTATTTCAGTAAATGGCCAGAGGTATATGCTATACCTAACCAGGAAGCAAAGACAATTGTAAATGCATTCGTCAACAACTGGGCATGTCGCTACGGTGTCCCAATAGAATTACATTCCGACCAAGGAAGGAATTTCGAGTCTGCCATATTCAGGGAAATGTGCGAGTTATATGGGATAAAGAAAACCAGAACGCCGCCGTTGCATCTGCCAACTGTAGAAGAAGGAGTCCCAAGAGAAGGAGGACTTAAACGAACTGCATGAGCTCGTGCGCAATAGAATCAAGATGGTCAGTGACAAGATGAAGGCTAGGTATGACCGCGCAGCAAATTCGGAGGGATTTATGGAAGGACAATTGGTTCTACTTTATAACCCACAACGAAAGAAAGGATTGTCCCCAAAATTAAAGACTCACTGGGATGGCCCGTATAAAGTGATTAAGAGAGTAAACCGGATAGAGAAGCATAATAGCCCAAGGTCGAATATGAAGATAGTACATCTCGAACGATTGGCGCACTATGGAAGAGGTGATTGTATGCCTATTCGGGTCGAACAGGCTTAAGTGGGCGGCAGTGTTACAAAGATTAGAAATAGATTTAAATAAAACGACAATGTGGCTACATGTACTTGACAGCACTGCCAATTTATCTCTAGTTGTCAAAATGTTACAACCCTGGTCAACACAATATAGATAATATTCAAATTAACGGAAATGGAATACTCCAGAATATACAAGATCATTCGAGGCTGTGCCAATAATAAGTGTAAACAAAAACAACGAAAAACCTAGCAACATAAATGCTTAGAGATGTTATTCTTAATGATCTTGTATGCCAGTATTCGCTGCTAATAAAGCTAAGCAGGTTCACAAGTATACACAGCTATATACACATAGAAGAAACAAAACCACACAACACACAGAACACTCATCCATACAACCACTCATAGTTACCATAGACAAAACACACAAGTCAGCATTGTCATGTATACAAACACACGTATATAGCTACATGTTAAGTAATGCACAACCAACAACAACCATGCCCAGAAGTTTCGCGAAGTTACCAGACGACGATTTTTGCTATATAAAGGCGCTGCCAGAGCTCAGCGAATGAGTGTGATTTCAAACATAGACGTGTTAACATCGCTAAGTGTTGAGTAGTACAAATACTCGTGTTAATAAAGTAGTAAATAAAGTGTTGCCACATTATATTTCTAAAATTAATTTGTCTGTGTTTTAATTTGATGCAATAAAACGCATCCTTGAAGAATAAGTAATAAAACCGTTTTTACGAAAAGGTCTAAAAACGTAACAATATATATATATATATATATATATATATATACATATATTTTTTTTTTCATTCAAACCTCTGCATTACGTGATATATAATACTCTTCATTAATTCAGAGATCGACTATAAAACCAGACGCATGTCAGTGTACCATCCCTTTAGATGCTGAAAACGGTTCCTGAAGATGGCTGCCGCTGAGAGGAAATGCAAAGTGAGTAGAGCCGGCTTTTGCTGGAACTGTCCGCTTACGTCGCACCAAACCAGGGAGTACACCTCTGCCGACGTCTGTTAAAAGTATGCTTGGATGCATAAGAAAAAAAAACAGCTGACGGAAAGGGCATTGCGTGATCTGAAGATACTACGACACTAATCTGAGAGAGACCAATACGAGTGCAGGACCGATTAGGCCAAAGCGTCAATATAGGTGCCAAAATAGATGCCGAACATTCCAGTTGCGAACGTCATCGAGAGGGCTCCAGGGCACATACATCTAGCCATAGACGTATTTGGCTTGGCGCCTTGCGAGCACTGTTACTGCTGCACAAAACATTGTAGCATTGTCAAGAAAAACGTAAAGAACAAACGAAGTTAAATTCAAATATTTCTAATGATCAAGACTGAATATTAAAAAATACATATTTTTTTTAATGTACATAAAATGTATATCAAATCGTGAATTTTTACATTATCATTGCAAATTAAATAAATAAGGAAAAAAAAGACAAAATGTCAACTAAACTCATAGTTTGTTAAAAGAAATGGAAAACACTAATCTAATATAGAAAATTAATTCCCGAGATCATAATTTTGCCCATTGAACTGTTTTATCTAATTATAACCTAGTTCTGAAGTATAAATTCTTAAAACTACAAGATTGCCTATTGAATCGTGCTATCTAATTATAAACTACTCTAGTGGTGGGAAATTTTACTTTCCCTTATTTATATTTTAATTTACTCTCTTCAGTTAAGTGCTATCAATTTGATTCTCTTATTCTCCTATTACTATTATTCAGTTGTGTTTTAATCGTCGTGGGTATCGGATATTTATAGGTGCTGGTGTAAAAATTACCACTCGTCCGGACATATGTTTTTTATTGGAAATGTTTTTATTCCCACATCAGACCTAGCGTAAGTATTTAATGTAAAATACAATACCACTCCTCAGGCTTAGCGTTAGTTTTTAATGGAATAATTTTGACCACTCCTGCAGTTTATCGCAATTTATTTTTACAGAAAACAAATCATTTAGAGATAGCCAGATTGCTGGAAGAGGATGACGAAATCAGCGACGTTGATGACGAAATAAGCATAATAGATGAAGCAGGCAGTGAATTTGATGTTACCGATGACGAAATTTGCCAAACTATTGCGAAAGAAAATGGAGAAGACGCAATTGAGCCAATAACAAACTATTTTTATGGAAAAAATGGGTAAAAGTCGTCAACGAAACCCCACTACATAACATTATGCGCGTTCTTTGGTATTCTCATTTATTTATCCGTTTTCAAATCTAACCACGAAGACACACGAGATGTTTTTGGAACTGATAGAACGGGCAGACAAATGTTCAGATCGATAATGTCGGAGGAACGATTCCTGTATATCCTTAGGTGCTTAAGATTTGATGACTCTACTGATAGAAAGCAACGTTGTTGTTCAACAAATTTATAGAAAACTGCCAAAACAATTATTTGATTGATACCCATCGTTGCATCAAAGAATTGTTGGTGCCGTTCCGCGGTCGATATAAATTCTTAAATGTATATGCCGCACACATTGGTTCAAGTTCATATAACGAGCGGCTAAAAATAGAAAAAGTTGTCTGAGGTCAATGAAACTTGGCACATAGGCGTTTTTTACATGAATTAAGAAAAAATAAAAAATCAAAATGATCCACTCACTTTTACGCCCACCTCCCATACAAGATGAAAATTAAATTTTGACCTACGGTATTGACTTTTGGCACATAGCATTTTTTTGCCCTCAGAATAATTTGTGCGAAATTCAAAAAAAAATATGCGCTCACTTTTACGCCCACCTCTTGTATTGAAAAAGTGACATAACTCCCTTGATTTTTAATGTATCAACTCAATTTTCACAAAAAATAAATATTATAATGTAGAATGGTCTCTCGATCTGATCCGCCCACTTTTACGGTCATCTCCTATACAAAAAACAAATAGAAAAAACATAACTAAGTAGCAAAGTCTTTTAATAACTTTTTAACATCCTTATTTTTTGATTTGCAGCTTTGAGCGAAATCTATTTATAAATGGGTCTGAAGACAATAAAAAATTATGCATTACGTTATTAGTGACTACACCTAAAATTCTTCGCGAATGATGTAATCTATGGAAATATATCATAATATTCAGATATCTGGCAAAAGAATACCAAAAAATTATCCAAATCGGCGAGCATGAAAAAAATGAATTTTTGCCACTCTTGAACCAATATACGGCAAAAGCCCGCAAAGTATGGTATCAAGATCATGGCGTTAACAGATGCTCGAACACAGTATCTTGCGAATGCTTATGTATATTATGGCAAAAATTCTGACGTAGATGGTCTGACAAACGAAGAAAACAAAAACTATCAATATCAAAGTGCAAAACCCACAATGATAGCACACTACAATAACATAAAAAGGGGAGTTGACGAACTTGACAAAAAATGCTCCATATATTCATGTAGTCGACGTACAAGACGCTGACCGCTTGCAATTTTTTATAGATTAGTGTATATATATGCTTATGTAATATACCAATTTTGTGATGAGTTTGATGGTAAATCTAGAGCAGACTTTTTAAAAAATCTAGGTCGACAATTCGTTTTACTACATTTGCAGAGGCGAGAGCATAACCAACGCCTACCTAAATTACTTCAAAATAACACAAGCAGCGTTTTAGGTCCAGACTCCGAAAATCCCCCTCCAGTAGAGCCCACCACAGTTGCCAGGAAGCAGTGGTACATCTGCCCTAGTAGCACTGTTGCCAGAAGTGCAGATTTATCTGCATTTTGCAGATTTTGTGCACCTAATATGTCAAAACGCAGATTTGAAGATTTTGGACCGAAAAATGCAGATTTTTTAAAATTAAATATATGGCAACTTCTTTACTATGAAACTTATTTTCGTACTGTTTAAATCTCCAGTAAGAACGAAAAATTGCAACCAATCTTCAATGAAAGCAAAAAAAAAAGCAACAGCTTTACAAGGCGAATTCAGTACCAGGTAGCTTTATCACCGCAGCTGATCGTTAGCTGACTTAACCCCATCCGTCAAACTCCATACAAAATAGAATAAAACTTCTAACCCGAACTGTCAACTTACAAATAGAAATAATCGTACAACAATTTTGTATGTATGTTGTAATGATAACGCCACTTGGTATTAATTCGCTTTGCAACTTTAAACGTTTTTGTTAAGTGTTGATATTTTCTGTACTAAATGTATTTTTCCCTGTTAAGCACTGAAAAATTTAACCAAAGCATCTTGGAAAAAAAAGAAATAACGGTTGTTGACAACACGCGATTTGTGAAAAAATATATTAAAGTCTACATACTTTCTTTACATAATTTTAGAAATCAAAAATAAATAAAAGCAGTGAACTATGCTAAAATATTTGCAAATAAACAGTAAGTGAATAAGTGAATTAATTCGAAAAAGGTTACTATTATAAATTTTGTTCTCTTTCAGATAAAAATGGCTCATGTGATGACGGGGATTCTGCCGCTTCGGTACGTTAGCTAAAGATAATTTTATACACAAATTTTGTTACCTATTACACTCCAATTTTTTTACTATATTTTAGACTGATGAAAGGAAGAAACGTAAAATTAGAAATGATTGGTTGGAAGATCCTGATATAAAGTCTTGGGCGGAAAAACGAAATCAAGTAGTTTATTGTAAAGTTTGCAAGAAGGAACTTAAGGCAACCGCCGGAAAAAATGATTTGGTTTCACATTCACAAACAAGGAAACATGTGGAAGCTTCGAATGCTATAGCTAACCAAGCAAAAATTAATGAAATATTTTCATTGGAAAAATTTGGGAATAAAAAAGCTGAAATAAGATTAGCTTTATTTATTGTTGAACACAACTTGCCGTTTGCAGTAGCAGATCATCTGACCAAAGTGTGTCAAAGTTCCTTCATCGATTCTGAAATTACATCTAAAATAAAACTAGGAAGAACTAAAGCTAATGCGATTGTTAGAAATGTAATTGGAAGTTCCCAATTTTCAGTGGTATGTGATTTACTACAAAATAGTTTATTTTCACTGTGTATAGATGAGTCTACAGACTTTTCAAATAAAAAATCTTTGTGTATGATAGTTCGGGTCTGCTTAGATTTCGAAATCCATGATCTTTTTTTTGGATTGGTAGAAGTAGACCAATGTGATGCTTCAAGCCTATATAACTTAATTGTTAAACATTTTGAAGATAACAATATTAATTATAGAAAAAATATGATCGGTTTTGCGGCAGATGGAGCAGCTGTCATGACGGGCAAAAAACATTCCGTTGCCCAACTTTTTAAAAAGGAAATTCCTAATTTATTTATTATTAAATGTGTATGTCACTCACTGGCGTTATGTGCATCTTATGCATGCCTCAAACTTCCATCCGCAGTAGAGACACTAACCAGGGATATATATAACTATTTATCCAATAGTCCAAAACGGTGTAACCAGTTTAATAAATTACAAAGTTTGTTGGATATAAAACCAAAAAAAATTTTACATCCAAGCCAAACGCGTTGGCTTTCATTAGAGGCGGTTGTAAATCGTTTATTAGATTTGTATGAAAGTTTAAAAATATATTTTTCTTTTGCTGTTAATATTGATCATATAGATACAGCAAAATTCATACTAAATAATCTAAACGATACAAATAAAATTTATTTATCTCTTTTAAAGTACATTCTGGGTATTATTAATAATATAAATAGAATGTTCCAAAGCGAAGCGACTGAGATCCACAATTTATATGTTCAAATGGAAAGATTAATAAAAATAGTAATGAGCAACTTTATGAAACAAGATTTGATACAAAATGATAAAATCTTGTCTGTAGATTACAAAAATCCTATGAATTTCGTAAATTACGAAAGCGTTTACCTCGGAATTTATGCAGCTGAAGTACTTTCAAATACAAGTTTATCTTCATTTGATGTACAAAAAATAACTAATGATTGTATCCAATTTTACATTGAGTTGTTGGATCAAGTTTTGAAAAGATTCAATTTTGAAAATCAAATGAAATCTCTCAATATTATTAGTCCGAATTTAATAATAAGTGGTCAATCTAATTCAATTTTCAATATTGCGAAATATTTTCCAAATTTGTTTAAGGAAAATGAAAAACAAGATCTGGACTCTGAGTTTAGAGAACTAAAACTCTTCAACTTTAACAATATGTTAAATAAGGAAGAAATAACTTTAATATGTTTTTGGAAAAAGATATCTGAAATCAAACGCGCTGGTTCCGATTATGCTTTTCCTACTCTAACTAAATTTGTTCAGAATATAATGATTTTACCGCATTCATCAGCAAACGTCGAGAGAATATTTAGTCAGGTGAATCTAAATAAAACAAAAGTCCGAAATCGGTTGGAAAATGAATCCATAGTCGGAATATTGCTCACAAAAGATTATTTAAAACTTAAAAATTCACACTGTTTTGACGCCTCAATTTCTCCAGATTTACTTAAATCGATTGCAACTGATATATATGTATAAAAATAAATATTGATTTAAAAATATATACATATGTACATACATATTTATGTTTGTACATCAAATAGTTTTTGACCCCCGATCTCCTGAAGTTGCTTAAGTTTTTTTAACCATATGTATATAAATATGTAATTCATACTTATTTAAAAATAATATAACATCTTTTATATTAAATTTAGGGAAGTATGATCAATCAAACTTTTTGATTAATGAAATAAAACAACAACAAATAAATTCGATTGTCTTGAAAATGTTTTCGTTTTGTTTTTATGAGAAATATGTATGTACAAATCTGAATTTATGTTGGAACTAATTGTTATATATTAATATTTTTTAATAAAAAACAAGAAAAAAAATAAAAAGTGTTAAGAAGATTTTTTGAAGATTTTTTAAAACGGAATGCAGATTTTGAAGATTTTTCATTAAAAAATCAACCAATTTTGCAGATTTTGCCTCTAAAAGTTCTGGCAATGTTGCCTAGTAGGCTAAAGCGAAAGACTGTACATGTTTGTCTGTTTTGTTGCAAGCCTATGTGTATGGGATGCAATAAATGGGTATGCGTGAATTGTGCAAATAAGGAATTAGAGAAGTAAAGTTCATTAAAAACGCATTTCCCCAATATAATTTTTCTTTGTTTTCCTTTTTATTACTAATGTTATATGTACATTTGGCAGTGAAAAATTGCGTTTTATGTTTTTTTTGTATATTTTTTTAAAGTTATTTTTGTTCCTCTTTCAGTTTTAAGAAAACTAAATATGAAATAAAATCCTTTTTTTTTTAACTAGAAGTTTGATTTCTTTATTTTATTAATTTTCTAAAAATTAAAAAGGTGTAAAATTTGCCATAACACAGCAGAGCATATACGCCAAAATATTTCACCTCAGTAGTTCAAGGATAATCTAATTTTAAAACTTAAATTCTTCAAACTATAAGATTGGCTACTGAATCGTTCTATCTAATTATAATCTAATTTTAAATATTAAAATCTAAAATTAAAATGTTGGAAAAATTATAAATTGAAATACTGAATTGTTATATATTCTTGTAGTCTTTTATTGACAATTAATATATGACCTTTTTGGCCAATAATTTTTAAAACTAATAAATATTTAGAAATGTATATTTGTACCAAGAAATATACCTACTTTTTACATAGGTAGTTTCTTAAACTTATTATTATTTACCTTTGGTTTACTTACCATAAGCTAAACTTACTTTACCGTACCTTAATCTAAACATATACGTACTTATTTTTCCAATCCTATGTATTGTTGCAAAACTTATAGCGTCTTGTGGTCAACCTAATTGAATTAAACGTTGGAACGACCACACAGACTCCTCCTTATAGTCCTAAGAATTACATTCGTACACTGTGCTACATGAACTCTGCTTTTAAAACTAAATTTAATTAGTTTAGCTGTTTATTACAAAAATTTAAGCACCGCGATATGCATATGGCGCAAGAAAAAATAAAACCACATAACTGACTGTAATCAAATACAAGGCACATACTTATGTACAAATATAGTTACTATAATGAAAGCACTCCTATATATAATTACATGTTAATTAAAGCACTACCCATGGTACAATAATCAGGTAACACCACTACTTCAGCTGCTTCATGTTTTTTAAAGTAAAATTGTAAAATTTTGTTTTGAAAGTTCATATATGTACACTGCCGACCACTTGAATAGGTTCACTATATTCATTGCATTCAAATTAATTTTTTTCTAAAATTAATTAAGTTTATAATATTCTTGTTTTATCGTTCGGCTATAGGTCAGGTTTTTTAAAAAATCAATAAACACTAAATATTTTTTGATTATTTAATCTTTATTTAATGTTATTTTTTCCAATATTTCGAATAGCTTCGCTATTCATCTTCAGGGGAACACTGTTGGGTACAAAACAATATATGTATGATAAACATTAAAATTAATTTTTGATTATTTCTAATAAATTTACAATTACATACATGTAAATTAAAAATTAAATAAAATTATATTGGATTAACATATTTTCAATATGTCGATCGTCTGTAGTCCTTAGCTGCGAAAACTGATTTGTTTATGTTGTTTTTTTGTGTTTGTTTATCACACTTCTGTAAATTTGAGCGCATTTCTCTGTGTCTTGTTTATAGTTAAGTCTTTTCTCTGCAGGAACGTCAATTATGTGTAACATCTCTAAAGTAAATCTCCTGGAATAATGGTTTTCTTGTTGTAATATTTTTACATGCTCAAAATTTGGCACATGATTTTCTTTTGCACAGTGGGCCGCAAGTGCAGTTTTTTGTTCCATGGGTTTGTTTTTCATTCTTATATCTGATTTATGAGATGTTAGTCTGGTCTTCAGTTTATTTTTAGTTGTTCCTACGTATTTCTTATTGCATGTGCCTGAGCCGTCACCGTTGCAGTTAATACTATATATAACGTTGCATTTGTCCTCTTTCTTTAATTTAGTCTTTGTGTTACTATATAGGCTCTGCATAGTATTATTCGTCTTAAATGCCAGTTGATATTTTTCAATGTCATATAGATCTGAGTTTTTTAACCTTTCAGAAAAACCTTTTATATATGTTAGTCCTTTATAATACTTTGTATTAGTCTCTCTTCTTATTGTTGTGTCATTCTTTTTATATGTTAAATTGTTTATAATTGTTTTCGGAAAATCGTTCATGTCTAAGATTTCTTTTATTTTCCGTAAATTTTCTTCATGATACCTATCGTCACTAATGGTGAGTACTCGTCTGATGAAATTACTTGCTGTGTTTATTATAATTCTTCTGGGGTGTTTTGAATGGAAATTAATCAGACGACCGGATGCAGTGGGTTTTTGATACCAGTTGACTGTCATCATATTTTGGTGTCTACTAACAATTGCATCTAAATATGGTAATTTACTATCTTTTTCCGTTTCCACTGTAAATTGTATTTGTGGGTTAAACGTATTTAAAACATTTAGAACTTCATCTGCCGTATCCTTATTTATGATAGCAAATATCTCATCTACGTATTTTGTTAATAATCTGGGTTTTATTTTTAATTTTGTAAGGGATTAATCCAGTAACTCCTCCATAACAATATCGGAAACAACTGGTGATCCCATCGGCATTCCCTTACATTGTCCGTAAATTCGTTCCTCATATATAAAATAACGGCTTTCTTTGATGCAAAACTTTAGTAACTCCATGAAAAGGTATTTTGGTATTTTTGTGTGTTGTTGTAATATGTCCCACTTATTTTCTATTATTTGTAGTGCTAAATTTATAGGTATGCTCGGAAATAGCGATACTACGTTATATGATACCATAATTTCATTATTGTCTAATCTCTTATTATTTACTTTTGATTTAAATTCTACTGCGTCTCTTACATTGTAAGTTGAGTTTCTGGTTAAATTTTTTGAAATATGAACTAAATATCTGCAAAGTTCATATGATGGTGCATTTTGTGACGAACAAATTGGTCTTAAAGGAAGAGGACAGGACATTATTCTTTGAAAGTGAAAATATTTTATATGACAAGCTAAATAGGACACAAAAAACTATACACATAAATAAATTTAATATTTTGAAAAATAAAGCTTTTTCAAAACTAAATATAACAAAGCAGAACGAATGGTTTATCAACAACACAGAAAAACAAGTACCAACAAATATACAGTGGCTACTCTCTTTAGGTCCCAAGTTTGCACTTCCAAGTACAAAGAGTACATTCCCGCTTTTTAAATGTATAGCTGAGGGAGAGGATTGCATACAAACAATAAGCGACAGAGAAAAACAAGAGAACGGTAGAATTAAATTAACATCGCTTATAGACGATCATTTGAACAGAATAAAAACAAACCAAAGAGATAAATATATATTGAATACAGTGGGTCAGACGCGTCAATTTTTAAAGGAAAATGAAAATTTGTTAGTACTTTCATCCAAACTATGTTAATCCAAACTATTTCGTGTACTTTCAGTAACCCATATATTCTGGGTGCTATAGACGTACTTGTTTTTAATTTATTTTTCTCCGTAGATGTTATGATATTTAAATTATATAATTTGTCTACTAAAGTATTATTTTTTGTCTGTAATGTTGATGTTGGATCTCTTTTTAGACGTCTATAAGTACACATGTCATTTAAAATTCGAGTCATTTTTTCTTTATAATCATTTCTTGTCATTACTACAGTTTTGTTTCCTTTGTCAGAATTTAATACTAACAAATTTTCATTTTCCTTTAAAAATTGACGCGTCTGACCCACTGTATTCAATATATATTTTTCTCTTTGGTTTGTTTTTATTCTGTTCAAATGATCGTCTATAAGCGATGTTAATTTAATTCTACCGTTCTCTTGTTTTTCTCTGTCGCTTATTGTTTGTATGCAATCCTCTCCCTCAGCTATACATTTAAAAAGCGGGAATGTACTCTTTGTACTTGGAAGTGCAAACTTGGGACCTAAAGAGAGATGTTACACATAATTGACGTTACTGCAGAGAAAAGACTTAACTATAAACAAGACACAGAGAAATGCGCTCAAATTTACAGAAGCGTGATAAACAAACACAAAAAAACAACATAAACAAATCAGTTTTCGCAGCTAAGGACTACAGACGATCGACATATTGAAAATATGTTAATCCAATATAATTTTATTTAATTTTTTATTTACATGTATGTAATTGTAAATTTATTAGAAATAATCAAAAATTAATTTTAATGTTTATCATAAATATATTGTTTTGTACCCAACAGTGTTCCCCTGAAGATGAATAGCGAAGCTATTCGAAATATTGGAAAAAATAACATTAAATTAAGATTAAATAATCAAAAAATATTTAGTTTTTATTGATTTTTTAAAAAACCTGACCTATAGCCGAACGATAAAACAAGAATATTATTATAATACAACAGGTCAACGATTAAACTAAATTTATATACATATGAACACGGAAGGCACACCGAATATCATCAACATGACTTTATATCGTAAAATAAAAATAAAGTATAACAAAAACACTATCAACACTGTTAGAAAGTACACCAAAAACAACAAAACGTTAGCAAAACTAAAATCATCGACATCTTTCTTGTTAAAATGCAAACATTCAGGTATTATACCAAATTTTATAAATAACATCACTAAAAATGTTTACACAATATACATGGTAAATAATAAAATACATCCAAACGTACATAGAATATTAGTTAAAATTATCTACAATTTTCATATAAAATTATTAAATTTATTAATACAACAAAAACACCAATTGCTTAATATACATAAGAAACAGAAAAACATCTTAACTGCGAAAGTTGATTCCCTATTGGACGAAGAGGACAGGACATTATTCTTTGAAAGTGAAAATATTTTATATGACAAGCTAAATAGGACACAAAAAACTATACACATAAATAAATTTAATATTTTGAAAAATAAAGCTTTTTCAAAACTAAATATAACAAAGCAGAACGAATGGTTTATCAACAACACAGAAAAACAAGTACCAACAAATATACAGTGGCTACTCTCTTTAGGTCCCAAGTTTGCACTTCCAAGTACAAAGAGTACATTCCCGCTTTTTAAATGTATAGCTGAGGGAGAGGATTGCATACAAACAATAAGCGACAGAGAAAAACAAGAGAACGGTAGAATTAAATTAACATCGCTTATAGACGATCATTTGAACAGAATAAAAACAAACCAAAGAGATAAATATATATTGAATACAGTGGGTCAGACGCGTCAATTTTTAAAGGAAAATGAAAATTTGTTAGTATTAAATTCTGACAAAGGAAACAAAACTGTAGTAATGACAAGAAATGATTATAAAGAAAAAATGACTCGAATTTTAAATGACATGTGTACTTATAGACGTCTAAAAAGAGATCCAACATCAACATTACAGACAAAAAATAATACTTTAGTAGACAAATTATATAATTTAAATATCATAACATCTACGGAGAAAAATAAATTAAAAACAAGTACGTCTATAGCACCCAGAATATATGGGTTACCGAAAGTACACAAAATAGGAATGCCTTTAAGACCAATTTGTTCGTCACAAAATACACCATCATATGAACTTTGCAAATATTTAGTTCATATTTTAAAAAATTTAACCAGAAACTCAACTTACAATGTAAGAGACGCAGTAGAATTTAAATCAAAAGTAAATAATAAGAGATTAGACAATAATGAAATTATGGTATCATATAACGTAGTATCGCTATTTCCGAGCATACCTATAAATTTAGCACTACAAATAATAGAAAATAAGTGGGACATATTACAACAACACACAAAAATACCAAAATACCTTTTCATGGAGTTACTAAAGTTTTGCATCAAAGAAAGCCGTTATTTTATATATGAGGAACGAATTTACGGACAATGTAAGGGAATGCCGATGGGATCACCAGTTGTTTCCGATATTGTTATGGAGGAGTTACTGGATTAATCCCTTACAAAATTAAAAATAAAACCCAGATTATTAACAAAATACGTAGATGAGATATTTGCTATCATAAATAAGGATACGGCAGATGAAGTTCTAAATGTTTTAAATACGTTTAACCCACAAATACAATTTACAGTGGAAACGGAAAAAGATAGTAAATTACCATATTTAGATGCAATTGTTAGTAGACACCAAAATATGATGACAGTCAACTGGTATCAAAAACCCACTGCATCCGGTCGTCTGATTAATTTCCATTCAAAACACCCCAGAAGAATTATAATAAACACAGCAAGTAATTTCATCAGACGAGTACTCACCATTAGTGACGATAGGTATCATGAAGAAAATTTACGGAAAATAAAAGAAATCTTAGACATGAACGATTTTCCGAAAACAATTATAAACAATTTAACATATAAAAAGAATGACACAACAATAAGAAGAGAGACTAATACAAAGTATTATAAAGGACTAACATATATAAAAGGTTTTTCTGAAAGGTTAAAAAACTCAGATCTATATGACATTGAAAAATATCAACTGGCATTTAAGACGAATAATACTATGCAGAGCCTATATAGTAACACAAAGACTAAATTAAAGAAAGAGGACAAATGCAACGTTATATATAGTATTAACTGCAACGGTGACGGCTCAGGCACATGCAATAAGAAATACGTAGGAACAACTAAAAATAAACTGAAGACCAGACTAACATCTCATAAATCAGATATAAGAATGAAAAACAAACCCATGGAACAAAAAACTGCACTTGCGGCCCACTGTGCAAAAGAAAATCATGTGCCAAATTTTGAGCATGTAAAAATATTACAACAAGAAAACCATTATTCCAGGAGATTTACTTTAGAGATGTTACACATAATTGACGTTCCTGCAGAGAAAAGACTTAACTATAAACAAGACACAGAGAAATGCGCTCAAATTTACAGAAGTGTGATAAACAAACACAAAAAAACAACATAAACAAATCAGTTTTCGCAGCTAAGGACTACAGACGATCGACATATTGAAAATATGTTAATCCAATATAATTTTATTTAATTTTTAATTTACATGTATGTAATTGTAAATTTATTAGAAATAATCAAAAATTAATTTTAATGTTTATCATACATATATTGTTTTGTACCCAACAGTGTTCCCCTGAAGATGAATAGCGAAGCTATTCGAAATATTGGAAAAAATAATATTAAATAAAGATTAAATAATCAAAAAATATTTAGTGTTTATTGATTTTTTAAAAAACCTGACCTATAGCCGAACGATAAAACAAGAATATTATTATAATACAACAGGTCAACGATTAAACTAAATTTATATACAATTAAGTTTATAATTATGTTATTTTGAAATGGTAAAGTATTGAATTGTGTGTCATTAAAATGAAAGAAATTGTTCATATTATTAATAACTGAATTATAATAATTTTTTGTGCAGAACTAATCAGCCCAATTATGAATAACAATTCCCCGGTAGTTTTTCCTCTATTCCCTGTTCCCTTATATTAAATAAACTTTCCCCGGGAATTTTCTTCTCTTATTCTAAACAAACTTCGGAAATGAGAAACTCTTTGCAGGGAAAAAAGTAGGTATTATGAATGTCAATAAAAGGGAGGATGTGATATAGAATGTGCAAAATGTTTATTTAAGTAATATTTATTTTTTGTTTTTGTTCTTGAAGAATATTTTTAGTTTTCCTTTTCATAATATATAGAAAAATTTACATATGTGCTGTGTATTTAATTACGTATGATATATAATAAATTACGTCCAATATTGCTCTTAATATTTTGGGCTACAGCCATGTACTGTTGTTAGGCTAACGATACCATATCTGCCTTTTGTGTTGAAAAATTTTCTGCATTTTCGATATCATTTGCATTGAAGTTGCATTTAAAATTAATGCAGATATTATGCAATGCAACATTTATTATTTTCGCCGCTTTTTCTGGAGCGTAGTGGAGCTCCCTGGCGCCAAGAATGAAACTCCATCTATTTTTTAGGACACCATTGGTTCGCTCAATTACGTTGCGGCACTTAGAATGAATATCATTAAATTTCATTTCTATCGTCCCTTCTTCTAGAGTTCTATGCGGTGTCATAAGCCATGCTTCCCGAGGATATCCAGCGGTGCCTACTTAAACAAATATGTTAATAAATATACGTAATTAATTAATTTTTGTTAACCAAACTAGTAGTAGGATACTGTATGTGCGAGACCAATTAAAATTCTCAAATTTCAGCAATTAAATTTAAAATTTTGAAATTTTAATTGCCAAATTTTTGTTAATTGGTTTTTTTTTAGTAATTTGATACTTTAATGTGTGTGTGTGTGTATTTTTCCCACGGTTAAATAGGAGGTTCACATTGTTGTTGTTATTTTAAAAATAATGTTGGGGTAGGCGTGGGAATTTGTGTCTGTCCATATGTGACCTTGGGAATACATGTCCGTCCGTATGTGAGCGCGGGAATTTGTGTCTGTCCATATGTGACCTTGGGAATACATCTCTGTCGGTATGTGAGCCTGGGAATTTGTGTCTGTCCATGTGTGAGCGTAGGAATTCTGTCTGTCTATTGGTGCTATAGCCTAATAGAAAATAAGAAATTTTTAGGACATTAGAACATTTTTTAGGAATTACACTATTTCAAAAGTGTTGTAGTTATATATGGATGGTCTTAATGTTTGTGGTTCGTTTCTTCTTGCTGGAGTGAGATTTCTTCTTTTATTTTTTGTTTGTTTTTAATTTTGGTGTGTGTTTACTTAAGACATTTTGTCCAGCAATTCATTTATTTCTTTTTTGTTTGCAATGCTTGAGTCTGGGGGAATAATTTGATTATTCTGATCTTGAAGACGTTGTGAAAAAAAAATTTACTATCCCATAAATATTGAAATTGATATTTTGTTTATTTTATACATGATCATCGATGGATTTTATTTGGGGATCTGGATGGTGGTGCGATTTCTGTATTTTGTAGAATATTAACATTTATGCTATGTTTCAGTGTGTGTATTTTTTGTGCTCTGAGTGGCGGTTGGAATGTCTGCCTGTCAGACAGGCTGTGTGTGTGACGATTGGTGAGTCCGTATGACAGTCCGCTTTCTCGCTTTCCTGCTCTACAAAAATAAGTACATATTATTTGAAATAAAAAGGCCGTTGCTTAAACATACATACATATTTATATGCATGGTATTTATTTTTATAATATTTATACATACATTTACATATATTTTTTAATATAAAGCTGCCTCTACCAACAATTGATCGTTGGTATCTTCGTACAATGCAAGAAACATTGGGACATCTATATTTGGGAGCATTTGGACTTCCAATATTTCTATGTGTGGCTTGTTGGTTACCTCACTTCTATTGGATTCACTGCCAGCTTCGACAGGCTGAGTATTGATGCTCAAAAATGGGTCATCGTCACCTGTCAGCATCTCTTCATATTCTTCATCAATTTTTTGGAGTGCGTTAGATGAAGTTGGTTGTGATGACATCTCTAGGAGAAGCTCCTCATCTCCTTCAAGATATCCATCAAATTCTTCCTGCATTGTTCTCTTGCGATATTCCTTCAAATGGTGACGCTGAAGTCTGCGATACAATGGTGTGTACCAGAAGGGCTTCATTTTACAAATAAAAGGTCAACTTCAAAATTTGATAATTTTGCTTTTGAAAATTTGTTTAGCCACAAAAATTTTGTAGTTTATCAGATACCACAATGTTTTGTCCACGTAGCAGTTTCTTTTGCTACAAAATTTTGTGACGTATCTGCATGCATAAGCATGCCTCCGTATCCTGTGTATATCACATATCATAATGTTTGTTTATATAAATATTGTCCACTTAGCAGTTTCATTCCCGTAAACATTTTGTATCGTAGAGGCATGCATAAGCATGTCCCTGTACTCTGTATATATCACATTCCGTTTAAAACTTTGTAACGTATCTGCATGCACAAGCATGTCTCTTTACTCTGTAGATAAGGCATGCATAAGCATGTCCCTATACTCTATATATATCACTTATCAAAATGTTTGTTTACATAACTATGGTCTACGTAGCAGTTTCATTCCCGTAAACATTTTGTATCGTAGAGGCATGCATAAGCATGTCCCTGTACTCTGTATATATCACATTCCGTTTAAAACTTTGTAACGTATCTGCATGCACAAGCATGTCTCTTTACTCTGTAGATAAGGCATGCATAAGCATGTCCCTATACTCTATATATATCACTTATCAAAATGTTTGTTTACATAACTATGGTCTACGTAGCAGTTTCATTCCCGTAAACATTTTGTATCGTAGAGGCATGCATAAGCATGTCCCTGTACTCTGTATATATCACATTCCGTTTAAAACTTTGTAACGTATCTGCATGCACAAGCATGTCTCTGTACTCTGTAGATATCACTTTTCAAAATTTTTGTTTACATAAATATTGTCTACGTAGCAGTTTCTTTTGCCACAAAATTTTGGAACGTCTCTCCATGCATAAGCATGTCTACGTATGTTTGTTTACATAAATATTGTCTACGTAGCAGTTTCATTCCCTTAAACATTTTGTATTGTAGAGGCATGCATAAGTTCCATCTGATATACCCGCTGTACTTCTAAAACTACTTTATTAAAATTTTGCAACGAACGATTTTTGTAGCTACAAGTTACTAACTACACAAATACTGAAAACTACTTTGTTGAAATGTACCGTACTAGACCATACTAAACATTTTCGTGAATTAATATAAATCAACTTTGTTAGGACTAAAGTCAGTACATTTTTGTATCTAAAACCAATAAGTCGTGAATGCTTCGAAACTCCTTGTGTTTTAAAATATATAAATTTTTTAATGTTACATACTTAAAACAGTATATAAGTGCATTTCAATAAATATATATTAAAAAATATGAGTTCTTCAGTTTTTCGTTGTAATATCTGTAATAAGCAATACAGATACCAAAAGTGCTATTTAGAACATTGCAAAAGTCATGTTCAACCCCAAGGTGTGCAGCAGTCCGTACAACCCCAAAATGTGCAGCAGTCCGTAGAATCCCAAGATGTATATCATTCCATACAACCCTATAACCCAATGGTCCACAACAATTTCCTATATAAGTATCCAGTGCAGTATCCAGTGCAGTATCAGTATCCAGTGCAGGTTCCAGCGTATCCTTTGTATCCGTATCCAGTGTCAACCAACCAATTCACAGCACCTATGGAAATTCCATATCCCATTGAATATAGCGTACCTATGCAGTTGCAGCAAAATGATATGCCTAATTATTACCCAAGTTATTTGCCCGTAGAGAACTCTCCTCAAGACATGGATATAAGTCAAGTTATTCCACATGATCAGGCAAATACACAAAATGACGCAGTAGAAATGGATATCTCAAATTCTGCGGATAATTTTCTCTCTCAAGCTCCAAATGAATGCAAATATTATATAATAACTAGTGCTTTTAAAAGTAATATTATAACATTTGGAGTTCCAATAAGCAAAGACTGTCTGTTATTTGAAGATGCTATAAAGGAAAATAGACCTATCATCAAGGAAATACTTCAAAATAGTATAGCTGTGCATAATATTATTAAGTTTAATATTACTCTCATTGGGGAGTATATTAAAATTGTTGGTGATGATATGGAATTGTGTACTATTTCACATAGAGGGAAAATGGAGCTTTTGTGCTTTGCAGATGATGTTGAGGAAATGATAACAAAACAACTGCAAGAAATCGACAACAAAATGTCTGAGTTTTAAGAGCGGGATTCTGGCTGGACTCTAATTGGAATTCTTCGTCTCGAAGTTGCAGTAAATAAGTCAGCTTTGGTGAGAGGATCAAGTTGGATTAGGACGCCAGAGAAACTAAAAAGTAAAATGGCATGTATAAATGTTGAAAACAATGACATTTATTGTTTTAAATGGTCCATTATGTCCGCACTAGATACATCTGATATTAAACACAGACAACGGTGCAGCTCATACAATATTGCAGACATTAGCGCTGATACTATTCATTTGCAAAACGGGATTGAAATTTATTTTACAAATTTAAAGTTCAAGTTAGCATTAAAAAGTATTAAGACATTTGAAGAACGCAATCCTGATATTAGCGTTAATGTATTCGGATATAGCAATGAAATTATTGGACCGTACCGCAACACCAAGAAAAAAAACATAGACATGTAAATTTATTAGTTTTAGAAAATGCTGAAGGATTCCATCACTATATTTTTATTAAACAAATATCAAAGTAAGTCAAGAAATATACATATACACCAATGCACATATAAATATATTGATTGCAAATTTATATCTATTTTCCTTCCACAGACTTTTAAAACACCAGACCACGAAACACTGCAAAATCTGATGTTTTGCAACAGCTGTCTGCAATATAGCCACAATGATAGGACTATGGAGCAACACAAATTGGAATGTGGACAAATTGTGTCTGAGCTTCCATCAGAGGACAAGTCAGCATTATGCTTTAAGGACCATCAACGACAGATGGATGTACCATTTGTTGTATATGCAGATTTTGAATGCGTATTGCAGGATACTAGTATTAGAGTAAGTGACAAAAGTAGGTATAGCAAAAAGCACATTCCTTGTGCTTTTAGTTATTATATTAAATGTAAACATAATGATAAGTTAGATAAGTTTAAAATATATACGGGGGAGATGCAGGCGAAAAGTTTGTAGATTGTATAATTAGCGATTGCGAACCGAATGGATGATTTATCTCTTTTCGAAAATTTTAATTTTCGAAATGCAATAAATTGTCACATTTGTTGTAAATATCTAGGCAATGATAGAGTGAGAGATCAGTGCCACATAAGTAGTACATTTAGAGGAGCTGCTCATAATATATGCAATTTAAAATTCCAAAATTTATACCAATCTATTTCCACAATTATTCATCTTATGACTCACATCTTTTTGTTAAAGAGTTGGGTAAAAAATCTGACAATATAAAAGTCCTTCCGCTCAATAAAGAATTATACATATCACTATCTAGACTTTCAAAAATGATCGACAACTACAACCTTGAACTTAGATTTTTGGACACAATTCGTTTTATGCCTGAAAGCTTAGAATCTTTAGCTAATAATCTTTCAGAGCAAGACTTTCACATCATTAAAACACAATTTAAAACAAAAAAAGAGTTTGATCTTGTGAGAAGGAAAGGAGTTTTTCCTTATGATTTCCTAAATTCTTTTGAAAAATTTAAGTTAGGTCAGCTTCCAGCAAGGGAAGATTTCTTCAATCACCTCAATAATAAGGAGTGTTCGACTGAAGACTATGAGCATGCAAAAGAAGTTTGGAACGCTTTCAGCTGCAAAACCTTGCAAGATTATATGGAAGTTTATTTAAAAACGGACGTACTTTTACTTGCAGATATATTTAAAAATTTTAGAAAGGTTTGTAAGAGTATCTATCACCTAGATCCATGTCAATATTACACTGCACCAGGACTATCGTGGGATGCTATGCTAAAGTATACAAATATAGAACTGGAGCTTTTGACGGACATAGATATGTACAATTTCTTCAAGAAAGGAATACGTGGTGGACTTGTACAATGCAGTAACCGATATTCAAAGGCTAACAACAAATATTTACCTGATTTCGATAGAGAGAAGCCCTCAGAATTTATTGTGTATTTAGACGCAAATAACCTCTACGGTTGGGCTATGTCTGAGTATCTACCTTATGGCGGATTCAGATGGCTATCAGCTGAAGAGCTAAATCTGGATCCTAAAACCATAGATGATAGTTCAAGTGATGGATATGTCTATGAAGTTACTTTAGACTATCCTTCTCATTTGCATGACTCTCACAATGACCTTCCTTTCTGCCCGGAAAACAAAAAAATTCAGTAAACAAAGCACACTAAATTAATTGCAGATTTTTGCACAAGACAAACATACGTCATACACTATAGAGTTCTGAAACAATGTTTGAAGTATGGTCTAGTTCTAAAAAAAGTGCATCGGATTCTCACTTATAAACAATCAACCTGGTTGAAAAGTTATATAGACTTAAACACCAAACATAGCGCAACTGCAAAAAACGCATTTGAGAAAAATTTCTTCAAATTACTAAATAATGCTGTATATGGTAAAACTATGGAGAATGTGGAAAAGAGAAAAGATGTACGAATAGTTACGAACTGGAATAGGACAAACTGTAATCATTTAGGAGCTCAAGATTGGATATCTAAACCTAATTTTCATAGTTTGTCAATATTTTCCGAGAATATGGTAGCGATTGAAATGAATAGAGTGAAAACCTATTACAATAAACCTATATATTTAGGATTTTGTGTGTTAGAGCTTTCCAAATGGAAAATGTATGATTTCCATTATGTGTACATGCAACCCAAATTCAAGTCGAACTTATCACTGAATTATATGGATACTGACTCTTTCATTTACACAGTAAAAACAGAAGACTTACGCTGACATAAAAACTGGCGTCGTCCATAAGTTTGATACGTCTGATTACCCAAAAAACAATATATATGGTTTCCCTCTAGTAAACAAAAAGGTGTTGGGTATGATGAAGGATGAGAATTGTGGAAAAATAATGAAGGAGTTTGTAGGATTGAGATCAAAGATGTATTCCTTTAGTGTGCAGTATGAAAATGATATTAAAAAATCGGAAGGGGTAAAGAAATGCATTCTTGATAAGTACGACACAACTTCTTATAGAAACTGTTTATTTAATAAGTCTACTGTATATGATGACATGTTAATATTTAAATCAAAAGTTCATCAAATTTATACAAATGAAATAAATAAAGTAGTGTTAAATTATACAGACGATAAAAGAAAAATAAGAAGTGATAAGATGAGTACATACGCATGGTATCATTTTCGAATCGAGGAAACTAATCCCGATTATGAACTTGACATGCTACTGTGGGAAATTTCAAGACTAGAAGAGGAAGAAGCAATGCAATAATTGTATCCATATCTTTGAGTAATAATTTTTATATATATTTAAGTATTTTTTTATATATACATAAGTATATTGAAATATATTAATAAGTTAAAAAAATTGTTGTATTGTTAAGAGAAATAAACAAAAATTTTAAAAATATATATAAAATGAAAAACATTCAGAGTTTGTTTTATTTTGTTTTGTGATTTATTATTTAGTTCCAACGAAATATTACATAATATGAATTAATTAAATGATTTATCGTAATTTTTCTTAATTAAATACGAAGCACCGACAGGTATCTGGCCCTTCCTCACAATCTGGATGGCTCCATGGACAAGACTTAAAGTGATCATCGTCCTTGTCCTCATCTTCCATTATAGCAAAATCATAATTTTCATTCAACATATCGAGGAACATTTTCACCATTTCCATGTGTTCGTATAGTTGACATCCCTCAAAATCAACTAAGAATTGTGCGAGCTTGTTTCTAATGTCACTCATGATATTTATGGAATATTTTATACTATTACCAAAATTTACTTCCGATCTTCTTGAATGTCAGTTCTCTACTAATAATTGTTTTCAACGAACAAGTTGTAAGAGAAATTTTATATAATTTATAAAACTAAATCTGCGTTCCACTCCAAAAACAAATTTAAATTTTAGAGTAAATGACTCAAAAATGTATATAAGTATCTCTCTATCTTCTTCTAACACCAGATTTTATTATTCATCTTTTCGTCTTTTGCTCCCTCTCTCTCGCACACACACACACGCACACACACACAAATCTAATATCATTGCTTAATAATTTTCAGTTAGACTTCTTAAAGTCTAGAAAGCTTATATCGAGATTAATTCGAAATTTAAGTTCAAACTTATAAGTTGTGAAACATTTATAGCGCAATGAGTTTAATAAGCAAATTCAATTGCTGTAATACAAAATCCTTAATCCATATAAAGGATTTAGATGAATCATCCAAATACACCATCGTACGTGCAAAGCGAGTAACAACAAAGTATGGGGAAACAATTCAACCTGAACTGGAAAACCATATAATGCTTCTCCCCAACCGATATAATATTTTAACAGATGTCGAAATAGATGATCTTTGAAGTGATAACTATCGACTACAAAGAAAAGAAGAGCGAAACCTTATCCTGCATAGTGAGATGAATGAGTTTTTGATACCAAACTCCCAGTACAAAGTTTGGTAGTAAAAAAAATGTTATGTGCATATATTTTGTAATTAACAAGAAAAAAATAATAATAATAATAAAAAATAAAATGTTTTTAAATATATATGATTGTGTTTTATTTAATATCTTTGGTTATCTCATAAAGAAATTTTAAACATAAGTGGCCACAATTATATGTATTAAAGTTTTGATATTGATTGTAGTTGTATTCAATATTTCTACCTAAATATTTGATTAATTCTAGAGGAGGTTGTAAATTTCCAAAGCTGTCGAAATATTGTTTTTCATTCTTGTTTTTATAGTATGCTACCCAATGAGTACCTGGGCCTGTTGATAAATCCAAATTGATTATTCCACACTCTACAGTCTTTGGAAGTTTTGGTAGCGAATCCAACATAAAAACTCCTCTGAAGTGTGGGATATATTTTGAAAATTTTCTCTGATCAAATTCTGATAATGGTCTGTTGGGTAGCATGTCTAAAAGTTTTTTGATTGATCTTTACAAACAAGTCTATAACCGTTTTTATATGGTTTAAGGTATAGTCCATCTCCCACCGCAATTGACTCCATTGCTTTGTTGTGTCTAGTGGCTTCCTCGAGTTGTTTTTTTGCATTCTTTGATGCATTTACAGCTTTAAATATAGCGGCACCTCCAGTTGCTAGACTACCAAGTGCACCTAGAGCAGTTAGAATCGGTATTATGGGCAAAAAACCTCCAATTTTTGGGACTTTTATAATGCGTGGTATTACAACACGAGCTTTTTTCCCCTTAAGAGATTTACTGATAGCTTTACGAGCAATCTTAATGGCTGAATTAATATCTTGTGGCCTTTCCTTCTTCAATATCTTTGTTGCTGATTTAATTGTTTTGTGAAACAGTTTTTTGTCATTTATACGAATTCGTGGTGATGGTCTTTTCACTGTATTCCTTTTCTTTGCTTCAAAACCCATACCCAGTTTAGTTTTTGCTTTCATAGCGTTGGTGACTATATATGCAAATGTTTTTTCTGCAAGATCACTATCTTTTGAAAGAACTCTTTCCCAAGCTTTATTTTCAAGAATTTTGTCAGCTTGATGTCTGCTGTTTAAGTCTTTATTTTTCGAATAAGCAATATCGTGATTTTTGCAAGCAGCATCCAATAAGTTAATTCCTTTATCTCCTCTATCTAAACGCTTTTGTAATCTTGTGCCAGGTCCACAGTACTGATATCCAGGAAGATGTAATTCAAAAGGCAGAGAATTTATTGCTTTATTTAGTAAACCTTCTCCAACGATAGTGTGCTTGAGGCTAAAACTTTTGTTATAAAGTACAACCATATTACTTTAATCTACAATAAAAGATATTGTTTGCAAATTTCACAAGTAGTTATTAAAATGCGCTTCGTAAAACAACATAAAAATATATTAGTTCGTAATGCTGATATTTGTTCAAATGACAGTAAAAAAAATAAGACATAGTTCCTTGTTACAAAATTCTATTCGAGCATTAATAGTTGGTCCATTAATAGTTGTGGAAAAACTAACATAATGTATAGTTTGCCGGAAAGTCCTAATGGTCTCAAGTTTGAAAATATTTATTTATACTCAAAATCTTTATATCAACCTAAATATGAATACCTAAAGAAATTAATTTCACCAATTAAAGGAATGGGATACTACACATTCGCAGATAACGAGTACGTTGTTCCTCCTAGTGAAGCTAAAAGCAATTCAATTATGGGTCGTCATAAGAACGTAGATTCATTTTACTTGTGTAAAACTTACACGTGGATTCCAAAACATTTGATAAGAGATAATGCTAATGTAATTATTATGTTTAAACAAGATTCGACAAATATGAAACATGTATATGACGTTCACGTTGCCAGCGATATGAACTTTGAAATGTTTCAACAAATTAGTAGAGAATGTTGGAAGGAAAAATACGGATTTTTGATGATAAGTAAATATAATGAACTAAACAATGGTCGTTATAGAAAGTCATTTGATTGCTTCATAATAATATAATTTGCTGTTAATCTAATGCACCCTTTAGTATTTAATCTGACTTCAAACTTTATACATGTGATTATTGTAACTGATCAGATAAGCTGACCTGACACCTGTTAAACTGACCTGATAAGCTGATCTGATACTTGATAAACTGATCTGATACCTGTTAAACTGACCTGATAAGCTGATCAGATACCTGATAAGCTGATCTGGTACCTGATGAGCTGATCTGATACCTGATCTGTTAACCTGATCTAATAAACTGATCTGCTTTCTATTGAACTGACCTGATAACTAAAATGAATGAACAAATTCTTAAAGACTTGGTGACTACAACAAATATCTTGAAGAAAAAGCTTCGAAGTATAAAAACTGGTGAAATAAATGCACATGAACAATTAAGAGATACATTCAAGCCTATCACAGAACCTTTAAAAGAATTTATCAATAGCTCTAAATACGTTGGTAGACCGGTTAAAAAAGAACCGAGTGATAAGGAAACTGGAATTGATGACAATGAAAGTTTTCATCCTCAGAATTCAACAACAAAATTGGAAACGAGTACGCCCAAGAAACTAACAGAAGAATCAATATTTAAACAATCGAATAGTAAAAGTAGCAGTAATTATGATGAAGATGACTTTTACTCACAAAATTCGAATAATGAAGAAAGTTATCCTGACTTATCACTATTACAATCGAGAAACGAACTAGATACTAACTATGGTCCACATAAAGACAATAACAATCAATGGAGATTTGGTAATAGCACCATCGAGTTAAATCAAGATAAGATACAGGTTGGTGGACAAATATGGGCTCTCACGCCAGGACTGTTTTCTTTAATGTTTCATAAAACACCAAAGGCTATGACAAATTTGAGCTTGAAATCTATAAAAAAATATTACTTACTACCAATGCTCACAGGAGAGACTATAAGTCTGATGGTCAAATCAAAGGGAGCAAAGCCCATAAGTACAAACATATTATTGGAAAAGTTTTCAAAGGAGAAAATCATAAAAGCTCATCAGATGTAACAAAAACTAATTATTTAGGAAGGGGTTTGATGCAGTTTCACCCTCATAATCCAAACTATATATACTGGGATGATCCAAACGAGTTGGTAGATCGACTTAGATTACTGCTTGCATCACATTCTGCAGGCCATACTAATCACAACAACGAAATTGTCTCAATTATTGAAGGACTACATGAAGCTAATATAATTATATAAACTATATACATAAATAGATTTTTTTATAAAACATGTCCGTTGATAAATTTGGGCATTATATTAACGATAGAAGTGAAGTAATTTCAACCAAAAATGCACCTAAGTTGTTGGGCTTCGTCAATACAAGGGAATCAAAAATGTTGCAAATGCTGTGGAGGAAAACGATGTTATCAGTAAATTGTTTCTGCAAACTGAACTCAAAAAACAGCAACAAGAAGTAGCTTTCCAGTTAGAAAATCTTAATGCTCATTTGCAGGATATCAATAAGAAAATGGATGGTAATAAATCACTTTTTGATATGGAAATTGAAGACCTACGAGAAAAAATTTATAGAATAGAAAATTACATGTTCGTATCAATAGGTGCAAGTGCATCAAGTAGATCACAACACACTTAAAACAGCGACTGGAAAAATAAGATGTCTTCAAAGAGAAATGTTGTAAATGAATTGCATAAGCAGGCTCGAAAACGTTTTGTACGTCGTAGAGTTGTGATGAAAGGAATAGATGATCTTTGGCAAGCTGATTTAGTTGAAATGGGAAATTATTCCTTAGACATTAGAAATTATCGATTTTTGCTAACTGTAATTGATACATTCTCAAAATTTGCTTGGGCAGTACCTTTGAGCAGAAAGAATGCGTTCGAAAAAACTCAGGCAATGGAGAATATTTTCAAATTGGGACGAATACCGAAAAACTTGCAAACAGACGATGGTAAAGAATTTTTCAATAAACATTTCAGTCAGTTGATGAATAAATACAATATTAATCACTACTCAACATTTAGCACTATGAAAGCCTCAATAGTAGAACGATTCAATAGAACATTAAAAGGAATGATGTGGAAGGAATTTAGCTTAAATGGTTCACATAATTGGATTGATATGTATAGAGATTTACTTGATGCATACAATAGAAAAATTCATCGCACCATTAAAATGTCACCGATTAAAGTAAATTCAACAAATGAAAAACAGCTTTTAAACACAGTATACAGTAATTTAAAGATGTATAAAATGTCAAAATTTAATGCAGGAGATCATGTACGCATAAGCAAATATAAAAACATTTTTGAAAAAGGTTATACTCCGAATTGGACAACAGAAATCTTTACAATTAAAAGAGTACAAAACACATATCCTACAACATATACATTAGAAGACTTTCGCGGAAATCCTATTAAAGGTGGATTCTATGAAGAAGAACTTTCAAAAACCAGATATCCTAATACATACCTAATTGAAAAGGTTCTCAAAACTAAAGGACATACGGTGTTTGTCAAGTGGCTGGGCTTTGGTAATGAGCACAATTCTTGGATAAGCAAAGATGAGATATTGTAAATGGAAGAATACAATAAATAAACAACAACAAAAACAACAACAATGGCATCAATATTTAATTTAGTTTAAAATAAGTCAATAAACAATAAATACGAAAGTGATTCTTATAAAGGATACTGTGTGTTTAACCTAATTTATTTACAATCAAACAGTCACAATGTCAATAACATTGACTCTAAGCTCCAATTCATCAGAGCTATCTGCTAATTATTTTCCTCCTATTGATTTAAACGGAACCTATGATTGTGCTCTAACTGATTTTCATTCATACAACAGTATCCGAAATGTGGAAGTCTACAACAATATATTTCATATCGGTGAACTTGTAATTGAAATACCGATCGGATCTTATGAATTAAATGATATAGTTGACTATATAGAAGAACAATACAAACGATATAGACCAGAAAACAAAATTTTGATTGAAGCTAATAACAATACAATGCAAGTCAAAGTCAGCAGCTCTAAAGAACCAATATATTTTAATAAAGAAAATACAATAGGTAGACTTTTAGGATTCAATAGCAGGATATTAACGCCAAACAAAGAACATTACTCTGATCTTCCAGTGAATATCTTTAAGGTGAATCTCTTGAGGATTGAAAGCAGTATTGTGGTTAATACTTATATGAATAATTCTAAAGCTCACACACTACATGAATTTCCGATTAATGTACCGGCTGGATATAAAATAGTTGAGATTCCCAAAAATCTTATTTATTTGCCAGTAAACTCCAGAGAGATAAGTTCACTAGCTCTTCGCGTGGTTGATCAAAGCGGCGATTTAATTAATTTCAGAGGTGAGGAAATTACAATACGAATACATTTAAGGACAACTAAATAATGATAATATACAACACGAGTATATCGAAGAATACTACAGCAACATCTAATTCAACGTTCAAACGTTACAATCTAAGCAACAATTGAAAAGATATGTTCGTCAAAAATCGCTTACAGCAGCAAACAAGAGTTCAATAATAGACGTTTTAGATAAACCAATATCTGACGAAAATATTATCAAAAAGGATTATCACACATACATACCATACCTTCAGTCTTTTAACAACAATGATGAAATAAGAATTTCAATACAAAACCAAGATCTATATGTGTTACCCAGTGAAAGCTATATATATGTGGAAGGACTTGTTGTAGACGAAAAAACATCGAAATCTACACCCAACTTTCAGTTGAAAAATAATTTTGTTGCATATCTCTTTGATGAAATCCGCTATAAACTGAATGGTATTGAAATTGATCATAAAAGATATTTGGGAGCCACCAGTACCATAAAAAATTTGGTTTCTTTATCACCTACGGAAAGCGTTCTGTTGCAAAATGCTGGATGGAATAAACTTGAAATAAATCTTTAAAATGGAAATTTTAATTTCTATGTACCTCTCAAACTTCTTTTAGGATTCGCTGAAGACTATAATAAAGTTTTATGAAATCGTAAACATGAGTTGATACTCTTGCGTAATAAGAACGATGAGGATCTTGTACACTCGAATGTTTCCACTGAGAAAGCAAAACTTACAATTTCACTAATATCATGGAGAATTCCATATGTTCAATTATCTGATCAGAGTAAATTGAATATGATCAAAATACTTAATAATGGTGCTGTAGTTTTCAGCAACAAGGAATGGTTCAATTTCATCATAGAACCTCCTTTTGATTTCGCATGTTTATCAGCCAAAAAACAGAGAGAAGCAGTTTGGTTAACAAAAAACTATCATCATATTAACTGGAATGATGGATCAGTCTCATTTCAAAGCGTTTGCAAGTTTTTAAAATCGAATATAAGAAATTCACAAATATATGTTAAGGGGGGAGAGAAGAAAAAATGGCTGGAAAAAATTATTCATCAAACAGTTTATAACATTGAAGACATTGGCTGCATTAATTTTAAACAAATGCAAACTAAGCATTCAATATATCTCTATTGTAGCTATCACGACTATGGTGTTTGTGCCTTAAGGAATGCAATTTTACTTAAAAATGAAAATGTTAACAAACTTTTAAATAAATGCTCATACAAATTAAAATAAATGTCTTTTTATTTCAAATAAAAACCTACATACATATTTTTTTTTTTTTTTCAGAGAACACACAAACAAACATACACAATGGTTCATTCATTCATTCAAATGGTCAAGGGAATATTTGGGCACATAGAATAAACGATTATTATTTGTTTGTATGTATATGGGTAAATGAAATAAATTTTGTAGATATTTATGTACGCATGAATATGTACACCTTATCACATTTTATACTGACCAGGAAAGCAAGAAAGCGGACTGTCATACAGACTCACCAATCGTCACACACACAGACTGTCTGACAGCCAGACATTCCAACCGCCACTCAGAACACAAAAAACACACACACTTAAACATAGCATAAATATTCATATTCTACAAAATACAGAAATCGCACCACCATCCAGATCCCCAAATAAAATCCATCGATGATCGTCATGTATAAAATAAACAAAACATCAATTCCAATATTTATGGGATAG